>CANNZV010001880.1:0-124568 GCA_947561585.1 Caprella mutica
CTCTGATAGTACATCATCACAGTGACTCTTTTCTCTGATAGTACATCATCACAGTGACTCTTTTCTCTAATAGTACATCATCACAGTGACTCTTTTCTCTGATATTACATCATCACAGTGACTCTTTTCTCTGATATTACATCATCACAGTGACTCTTTTCTCTGATAGTACATCATCACAGTGACTCTTTTCTCTGATATTACATCATCACAGTGACTCTTTTCTCTGATATTACATCATCACAGTGACTCTTTTCTCTGATAGTACATCATCACAGTGACTCTTTTATCTGATAGTACATCATCACAGTGACTCTTTTCTCTGATAGTACATCATCACAGTGACTCTTTTCTCTAATAGTACATCATCACAGTGACTCTTTTTCTCCTATAGTACATCATCACAGTGACTCTTTTCTCTAATAGTACATCATCACAGTGACTCTTTTCTCTAATAGTACATCATCACAGTGACTCTTTTCTCTTATAGTACATCATCACAGTGACTCTTTTCTCTGGTAGTACATCATCACAGTGACTCTTTTCTCTAATATTACATCATCACAGTGACTCTTTTCTCTTATAGTACATCATCACAGTGACTCTTTTCTCTGATAGTACATCATCACAGTGACTCTTTTCTCTTATAGTACATCATCACAGTGACTCTTTTCTCTGATAGTACATCATCACAGTGACTCTTTTCTCTTATAGTACATCATCACAGTGACTCTTTTTCTCTGATAGTACATCATCACAGTGACTCTTTTCTCTTATAGTACATCAATCATCACAGTGACTCTTTTCTCTGATAGTACATCATCACAGTGACTCTTTTCTCTAATAGTACATCATCACAGTGACTCTTTTCTCTGATATTACATCATCACAGTGACTCTTTTCTCTGATATTACATCATCACAGTGACTCTTTTTCTCTGATAGTACATCATCACAGTGACTCTTTTCTCTGATATTACATCATCACAGTGACTCTTTTCTCTGATATTACATCATCACAGTGACTCTTTTCTCTGATAGTACATCATCACAGTGACTCTTTTATCTGATAGTACATCATCACAGTGACTCTTTTCTCTGATAGTACATCATCACAGTGACTCTTTTCTCTAATAGTACATCATCACAGTGACTCTTTTCTCCTATAGTACATCATCACAGTGACTCTTTTCTCTAATAGTACATCATCACAGTGACTCTTTTCTCTAATAGTACATCATCACAGTGACTCTTTTCTCTTATAGTACATCATCACAGTGACTCTTTTCTCTGGTAGTACATCATCACAGTGACTCTTTTCTCTAATATTACATCATCACAGTGACTCTTTTCTCTTATAGTACATCATCACAGTGACTCTTTTCTCTGATAGTACATCATCACAGTGACTCTTTTCTCTTATAGTACATCATCACAGTGACTCTTTTCTCTGATAGTACATCATCACAGTGACTCTTTTCTCTTATAGTACATCATCACAGTGACTCTTTTTCTCTGATAGTACATCATCACAGTGACTCTTTTCTCTTATAGTACATCAATCATCACAGTGACTCTTTTCTCTGATAGTACATCATCACAGTGACTCTTTTCTCTTATAGTACATCATCACAGTGACTCTTTTCTCTTATAGTACATCATCACAGTGACTCTTTTCTCTGGTAGTACATCATCACAGTGACTCTTTTCTCTAATAGTACATCATCACAGTGACTCTTTTTTCTTATAGTACATCATCACAGTGACTCTTTTCTCTGATAGTACATCATCACAGTGACTCTTTTCTCTAACAGTACATCATCACAGTGACTCTTTTCTCTAACAGTACATCATCACAGTGACTCTTTTCTCTGATAGTACATCATCACAGTGACTCTTTTCTCTAATAGTACATCATCACAGTGACTCTTTTCTCTGATAGTGCATCATCACAGTGACTCTTTTCTCTAACAGTACATCATCACAGTGACTCTTTTCTCTGATAGTACATCATCACAGTGACTCTTTTCTCTGATAGTACATCATCACAGTGACTCTTTTCTCTAATAGTCTCTAATAATAGATTAGTTCTCTAAAAAGAACTAATCTCTCAAAGGTTAAACCTCTTGTCAACACATCTGAAGAAGTTCCATACAGGGGATATTATTGAAGAATCTAGATAATTGATATTTGATAATAGTGAGATCTTTATTTATGTATTCTCTTCGGGTACAGTCAAAAAAAATATGTAGCCGTAATTATGCCTTTACAGTTACTAATTTCATAATATTTGTAGATATTTCCAAATTGGTCTGGTTACACGATGACAAATAGTAGGTATTTATATTACTGCCACTTAATTAAGATGATTTTCAAGTTGAGCATCCTGGTAATAATTATAAACACAGGATTTCACTGAGGCAATATTTTTGCAATACCCCCGGTAGTCAGGGAGCTGTGAGAGTTCAGCGTGGGTGCCAAACTGACCGCTGTGGGGGCTAATTCTACTCCGGCGTAACTGGGCAGAATTACTCTGGGCACCTGCTCCTATTTGCCTAGCGCGCGGCGCTGCCTTACCATGGATGCGCGGCCTGTAATATTATATTACTAGTATAGCAGTTTTGGTTAAAGGCCGCGCATCCTCAGTTAAAGTCGACTTCCAATGCGGCGACTGTAGCTGCGCGGCTAGAGTCGTGCGATTCTCCTTTTAAGGTTGAATTCCGGTGCTGAGGTTGAAGAGGCAAGAGCCGCTCCGCTCTCCTTTTAGACTGCTATCCGATATATCTCATGTACCCCTTTCCAATGGAGCGTCTACAGCCGTACGGCCGAAGTGGCTCTAATCCAGCGGCTCGAGCCACCACAGCCGCTGCGTCTAGTAGTAATTTCTACAGCTCCATTATATTTGACAAAATGGAGTTGTAAACTCTTTATTTTTGTGTTGCTATATATTTGTTTTCAATTTTTCGGTTTTCCGAACTTTTATTTTTTTCTATTTATTCGGTTTCTTTTTATTATGTTTCTTTTCCCCTATTTACGAGTTTTATTCGATTTTCTTCATTTCCTGTTTTTTATGGAGGGCATTCCGATTTTCCGTATTTTTCGAATTTCGAGATATTTGGGTTTTCCGAATTTTCTAGTTTTCTGTTTTTATGTTTTTTTCAGGAAATAGCATTTCTCCGAATTTTGATTCAATGCAAAATTTATAATTTAATTTCCTCAAAATAATTCAATTAATTATGATATTCATTTATTCTGTATTTTTTTTATATTGATTTAATTATGAGGGTTTTGAGTTTTTCGAGTTTTTCGAGGAAACAAAAAATTTGTGAATATTATTTTTTTTTGTTTTTAAAAATATTTTGGATTTTATATTAATTAATTAAGTAATTTATGTTTTTTTGAATATATTGGAAAATTTTGAATTGTGGAAAATTTAATATTTTATGAAATTTCGAATTTTTGGAAAATTTCTAATTTGCGGAAAAAAAATTCAATTTACGAAAAATTTAGAATTTACGGGAAATTTGAAATTTAGGGAAAAATTTGAGTTTCTAGGAAAGGTTGTTCTGATTTGTTACCATTATGACTGTGACATACTTTGGTCCTTCTATTTATTGTATCTAAAAAATGAAAAAGAGAAATGATTTTGATTATTAGCAAAGAAATTAATCCTATTAAGCGAATGAGATGAACATTTGTGGGTTTATTAAAAATAAAACTCTTTCATTTTCCCTTCTAAAGCTTTAAAATAAAACACAGGGTTAAATTGATAAATGAATTCTTATTTGAACATACTATGCCTCAATCGTTGCATCAGATCCTATTGTTTCCAACTTTACATCATAACCCATGATCTTAATAGAATTTAGGAAACGATACGCAACGTTTTTTGGAAATTATTTTCACACCATTTTAGAATAATTGTTGTCATTCGTGGAATTTTCTCAATGAAAAGTTTAGATAACTGGAAAAAATGTTATTGGTGTTTTACACAGTAATACCACTGTCCATTAGATTTGATTATTTTTTTAAATATCTGCCTTATTTGAGATAGGTATCCATTTTAATAATAACAGTAGCCAAGTTCATTTAATAACCAAAATGACTATATACTGAAATTATTGAATAAGAGTTACCAGTCTAAGATTTAAATATTTTGCTTCTGAATCAAATAATAATGTGACACAATGAGTGAGGTCTTCTTTATGCTAACCAATAGTTTCTCACACCTAGTTATGTTGTACCGAACACACAGAACAATAAATTTGTTCAATGTGTAGTAGCTACAACAAAGGAAATACGGTAGTAAATAAGTAACCAAATGGTTGTTATCCATTCACTAATTTGTTTTTTTCTATCTTTCACCAGATTGGATTGCTGAACAATGTCTCTTCCAAAGGAAATGACAGAATTAGGAATACCTCGTACCTCTCTTAATTTACTGAGAAATAATCTCATAAAGTTTGAATGCGGTCCTCTGGTCTATCGGACAATAATTCAATGGGGATTTTCTTTACCAAAGGGCAAGAAAATAATAGATCATATCAATGATCTAAAAATTGGAGAGAAAAATCAGGAGAAAAAATTCCCAAAATGGTTGAAGGATAATGAATCAAAACTTAATAAACATTCTTTTTCTGACTTTGACATTACAACACTGCATGATTTCCTCCCAATTCTGTGCTACGATAAAATGGCTCAAACTGGAGGAAAAGAGTATGAGGAACGAATCAAAAATCCTAACTCTGTGGAGAGTTTGCTCAAAGAAATCAAAACCTTCAGAAATGAAGTGAGTCACGAATATGCTGAAGCTGTGAAAGACTCTCATATTGATAATATGAAACAAACTATGAGAGAATGCATCAGAGCTGCTGGCAAACTCTACGGCAAAGATCAGACTGAAATTGATGAAAAGGTGAAAGTTTTGGATGATGAGTTTGACACAGTTCTTCTTAACACAACATCCATGTATGAAAACAGGGTGAAGTACATCGCAAAATTTATAAAAAAAGAAGCTCCTGCCATCCTACTAGAGAAATATTCACCTCACTTCTCTGTCCCTCTACCGGGTAATTGGACCAAAAAAGATACCTCAGAGATCTTCCAATGCTCTAAGATATCTATAACTGATGAAAAGAAAAAAGGTATAGATCATAAGACTATCTTTCCCTGTACCAAAATATTTAACAGAAAACAAAACAAGTTTGTAGTAATAAATGGAGGTCCAGGATCAGGCAAAACAACTCTGTTCCGGAATATGTGCCAAGATATTCTGCATACATCAGTTCATGGTAGTGCACCGAGGTATGACAAAATTGAGCAATTCAAAATCCCCATATTCCTCGAGTGCAGAAATGAGCAACAGACAAATCTGGCCACATTTCTTAAACAATATTTCGAAAATTTTCTTTCCCCTGAAGATGACATCCTCGAAGCCTTCAAAACTGTGAAAGGTTTAGTATTCCTCATTGACGGCTACGACGAAATTAATATCAATTGTCGAAAGCTTGTTGACAGTATAAAAGTATTTTGCAGAGATTACAACGCTAGTTGCATGGTTTCTTCCCGAGTTGATGCAGGGAATAATTTTTTCAACGAGCTGCAAAATATGAATATGAGCTGTACAAAAATGAGCATCGAACCCATAGATGAAATGGACGACAAAAAGAAGTTCCTGAGGAGTTATGCTGTTAAGATGGTTGGTTCTATTGATACTACCAAGCTGGTGAATAGCTTTGAGAATTTAACTAATGCTGCAAAAGAAGTCTTCTCCTCCCCAATTCTTTTGGCATTATTCATCTCTTTGTTCGTGAATGATCCAGACTCAGTGTCTAAGATGAAGAATGAACTAAGTGCTTACGAAGCAGTTCGAACTAATTTTCTACTTGAAATGACGAGGAAGTTGAGAAATGCTCCTAACCCAAAAGGAAGAGCTGAAGATGTTGCATATGTGCTGAGTAGATTTTGTCTCAACCTTTTTAAGGCAAAGAAATACTTCGTAGAAAAAGAAGATTATTCTAAGATAGTTGCTGAATGCGAGAAAATAAAGGGAATGCCTGGTGACGTGGACATTCCAAGCTTGCTATCTTGCATCTTAACGCCAGAACACTCGTTGAAGTACACCCTTTATAAATCTTTCCAGTTTATGCACAGCACTATACAGGAGTTCTTCGCAGCCAAATACGTAAGAGAGAACATCAGAGAGCTTCAAGATGACGAGAATTCACAGAGTCAATCAGAAGATAGACAGCTACCAAATATTCTTCAGGTTTTGGGACTTGAAGAATCCCAGTCTGATATTAAAGAGGAAATTAAAAGGTGAGTTATTGTTAAAAAATATCTATCAAAATTTTCATTGCAATCAATTGCTCATTCTCATGTCCACAGAGCTGCATACATGAGCGTTTATTTTTTTTAATTTAAATGTTTCAAATTATCTACTTCTATTGTAGATTAAATTATTATACAAACTTATTGGTTATTTTGAGCTCAGTGTTTACTAAAAAAAATTCGATAGTTTTTTTTATTGAAAAAATGTTATTGAATCCTCTCGAGGTATCATCGAGGTATTTAATTATCAAGGTATTATCTAAAATATTCAACTTTTATATCAAGTAATAATAGAACATGATAATATATCGTATACATAGATGATAATACACAATCGAATCAAAATTTTGAAATAAATTGAATAATACTAAGTTACTAACTCATCAACTGATAGGAATTATTGAACTATGTTAATCCGTAAAGATGTCCCAATCCCGAAAATAAAAAGTCATGAATTCTCGTGAACTTTCTAACAATATTATGGGAGCTATAGCTATAACTACATAAAAACTAACAGGGGTCAATATGAACCACATTGCAATAATAGAGTTAAGGATAATCCATCACAACCAATATTCAACCACAACATATAAGCAGATAACGATAATTCAACCACAACATATAAGCAGATAACGATAATTCAACCACAACATATAAGCAGATAACCATTATTCAACCACAACATATAAGCAGATAGAGATAATTCAACCACAACATATTAGCAGATAACGATAATTCAACCACAACATATAAGCAGATAACGATAATTCAACCACAACACAGACCATAGAATAATAGGAAGATGTCCCTCCACAGTATTTTCAATTTTCTAGCTACACTTGGCATTGGAGGCGTCCGTAACGTGACGTATCCTTAGAGTTCCCTACGATTGATATACAGGTCAAACTCTTACAGCGGACGATCTTTACTAATATTGTCCGTTCTACCGGACTGCTGCTCGCTAAAGCGACCTTTTTAAATTATTTAGTTTAACAAATATTTTAATCGTCTTCCAACTATCCTAGTCAAACATTGATTATATTCAGAGGTATTACAATTTACAATCAACACTTAATATAATGTTTTTAAGATTTTCAGTATTTTAATTTTGTTACCCTTTTCCGCCACATTTTCTTTTATTAGAAAAGTTCAATAGAGGGTGGCAATAAAAAGTGAAAGATTTTATTTTTAGTTGGCCATTTGTTAAATACTTACGTACCCATGAACAAATAACTCGGACGATATCCTGAGACAATTGGTCAATATTTAGAACTACCTAGCTCAATTTAATTTTTAAACTTTATCATAAATATCCATAGTTTGATGATTTATTTCGAAGTTTAAATGTTGAACAAGTTAATATTAATTCCTTTTTAACATGGAACTGCAGTGTATGTATATGAACTTGCATTAATGGTTGGGAGAGGTGTGGATGGGGTCAACTGGCAGAAACAATCCATTTCGCTTTTTGATTATAAGTTGTTGTTTGGACTCTAAGACAGAAACATCCGAGGTCAAAATCTCTCCATGTAAAAAAAGGCAATGATAACCCTACTCTTAGAACCCTGTGCAATAGTCCCCCTCATCCCCATCAAAAACCTGGATAAAAAAATCATGTAAAAGGTGTAGAAAAAAGTTTTCGGTCAAAAACCATTTTACACCACTTTTACTTGAAGTCAAAATACTGAACTTAAAATAAATAAAAATAACAATAAGTACTATATGACATCATCTAACAGTTAATATCGCTGTTGCGTTGGCAATAATGAAGAAAATCAACTTGAGATTGATTGAAAATCAAAATACCTCAACTGATAAAGAGCACAAATACAACCTTTCTTTCTGTTACATCACATTTGTAGTGAAAAATATACATCTTGTGAACCTAACACAAGGTTTAATTTACTACAATGAAAATGAAAATTACCTAGTATTATATAAAATATTAATAAATGATTAATATCGATAACTAACAAACCTATAAACCCGTAAAGTGGGGTGGAATTTACCGGGGTGGAATATACCGGGGTGGAATTTACAGGGGCGGGGTGGAATATACCGGTCATCAAATAAAAAATATCATAAATTGCAGTCCCCGATGTAATTCATATTTTTAACTTGTTTCATTTTAGAATATTTTAAATTTATATATTACTGAATAATATATATAATGAGAATAAAATTGGAGTTAATGTAAAGTTTAATATACAAATAATAAGATAATGATTTCAAATGAGCATAAAATCATGATTTGAACAAGCACTCGAATAAGAAGCACACAGTGTTGGTCACTTCACATGGAAGTGTATTCAGTTAATTAATTATTCTGTAACTTTAATTGATGTATTTTTACTTCATAGTTATTTTCTCTGTAAATATTTTATTTCAATAAAAAAATTCAACTTGAATTCGTAAGAGATTGTATGAACACTTATTTTCCAGCTCTAAACCGCACATATGAATTTGTCATCACAAACTGACACTTTCAAACTTGCAGTTCTAAACCAACAAACTGACCCTTGCTATGTTTCTAAACCAACTTTGACGCGTCAGAGAGTTAATGTTCTGCGCTGTGAGGGTTTCAAGTCCCGTCAGAAATGTTAAATAATTTTATCTTTTTGAAACGTGTAATGCTGTGCTTGAGGTCAGGATTTTGAGTCTCATCAGAAGTTTTAATTTATTTTTATTTTCAAATTTGTAATGCTGTGATTGAGGTCAGGGGTTCAAGTCCCGTCAGAAATATTAATTCATATACATATATTTTCATATGTGTAATGGCTAATTGACTATGCTAGAGATTAGGTGTAATTTTTATTTTCAGATATCTTCAAAAGTGTCTCTGAGAGGTAAAGCAATTAAATTGTTTTGAGAGACTCTGATACATAATAATAATATATTAAATCCTAAATAGTACATACTACATATATTTTGATGATGATCTCTGCATCTGCATATCTGCAGAGCGTAAATAAGCCATGCACACATTTGAGTAAACTTCACACTACTATACAGTATACATAAGAATTAACTACACCCACACACATACACACGAATTAACTACACACTCATATGTATGCAGGGTGTCCGACACTTTTGTTGCCAAACTTTGAAGGTCCTCTCTGGGGAAAAAATGAGTTTATAACATAATATTATAGAACTAAGGTCTACGATCATTATTCTGCAAACTGCATACAATTCGGTTCAGTATATATTTTATAATTTGTTTTTAAAGTTTTTTAATACTCTGTGAGCAACAATTGAGCGAATCACTAATCTGATGCTCAAGAAGAAGATTGTACACTCTTTGTTTTGATTACAAATTTGAATTTTATAAACAAACCGTGCGTTATCGGCCTTTATTTAAATTATTTTAGATATTAATTGTTTCCTAAAGTATATAAACGTTACTATTATAAGTTCATTCAATTTTATACCTTTACACGAATATTAAATGGATTTATTAAACCTAATACCTAGTTGACAATCAAAACAAATGGTGTACATTCTTTTTCTTCAGGCTGAAAATTTCTTAAATTAT
The DNA here is from genome assembly GCA_947561585.1 of Caprella mutica. Lineage (NCBI taxonomy): Eukaryota > Metazoa > Arthropoda > Malacostraca > Amphipoda > Caprellidae > Caprella > Caprella mutica. The sequence continues at coordinate 9,868 of CANNZV010001880.1, forward strand.
AGTAAGTCGGAAGTAAAGTAGGTTTGGTAGAGTTTTGATTATAAAATTTTTTAAAAGCATATATAATTAAAGATATGCTACCAAATTCGATGCGGTTTGCAGCAAAATGATAAGAAACATTAGCCCCGTTGAATAAAGCAAAAAAAAATTTGGCTTGGAGGAGACCTTTAACATAAGTTAGCGATCGTCAAAATAAACACTTTTTATTCTATGAATGTATGGTCTAAAATCCTTAGTTAAAGAGTAACAAGGTTAGGAAAGTATTGATCTTGTACCATTTACTATTTTTAGTTAACATTATTATTTTAATGTTGCGATAACAAACAAAACATTTTTAACAGTAATTATTATGAGAACAAGAAACATAATCTTAAATTAGGTTACATGTTTACAAAATGTATTCAAACTGCCGCCCATTTGTTGCGATGCAGGCGTTCTAACGTTTGTCCAATGATTGGCGTACGCGAGCAAAGACACCAGGAGTTTCACGAATCCTTGCGGAGGCATCGAGAATCCTGTCGATTAGGTTCTATTCGGATTGAATCGGTGTTTCATACACCAAACTCTTCAAATGTCCACATAAGTAGAAATCTAGGGGCGTAATATCATTTCGTTTCCTTGCCACCGTTTTTTTACTAATTATATTTTTTTTCACTCAACTTCAAGTCCTTGTAACTCTTTAACTAAGCATTTTAGACCATACCTTCATAGAATATGAAGTGTTTATTTCGACGATTGCTACCATATGTTGAAGTTTGGCATTAAAAGTCTCGGACATCCTGTATACTACACAAAATTGTAATAAATTAAAATTAATGAAATGTTTATCAACATAAGATATAAATAAAATATTCCGACTATTGTGAATTTTTTTATTGTGATCTTCAATTGGGAGAAATGAAAATTACTTAGTTTTACAATAGGTCTACTAATATTCAGAGCATAATATAGAGTAGATGGTAGAAATAACGAATGACAAGTTCAAATATGGGCATTAGTCTATAATAGATCTAATCTATCTTGGTGACTTTGAACAAAATCTGACTCTACTGAAAACTAATATCAACTGACCGCTAGGTATCTACTGAAACACCCACGGTACAAACACTAGAATCTTAATAATAAGGTACTTAGCTCGTTGGCCTAATCCGGGAATCAGCTAGCAAGGTGGCCAAAACCATGTATAATGTTAATTGCCTATAGTTCTCTTGCTAGATTTCTGAATTGGTTAATCACTAATGGGCCTGTTCATTAAACAGGGAGAAAAATTTAATTAAGTCAGAGGCTATTAATTGGTTACAGCTATGGTTTCTTACAGTATTTCACCAATTTTATCCGTCACAAATTTTAATGCGTTCATTTTTTTTATCAACAGGTATGGTAATATCATCAAACTTCTTATTTTGGAAACTTTAGCAAATGGAGAGCTGTCAAAGTACAAACACATCTTCACTCAACTGCTGAAGAAATACTTTGAACAAAGGATTCAAAAGATTTCTCCTACCTATCACTTAGATCTCATTCTGTCATCAGACAGCAATGCAGACATCATCAGTATTGTGTCTGACTGCATTAGAGACTGGGATTGGTATTACTTGGAGTACTACAGACACATCACACCCATGACTAAAGTGATACTGACAAACAAAAATGGAGTTAAGATTATCTTTAAATCTAAAGAGGTTACAAATACTCGGCAAATAATCAAATTAGTGTCCGTGCTAGGATATAACAGTGAAATAGAGCTTGATTTGCTTCATAGTTACCACACTTACCAACCACTGGAAGCAGAATTCTACAGGCTGCTCAAGATTAGCAAGTTAGTTACTTTTATCTTTATTCATATTATCTGTTTATTAATCATTTAAATAACTAAATAAAATGATTTGAGAAGAGAGTTAGCTATATAAAAATATGAAGAATGATATAAAGGCAATTATTCATACTACTTTTTTATTGCAATTGGATAAATTACTATTACTAGTAATTAACTTTGTATTTGTTTATATTATTATAAGCAACTATACACAATAACTTTCTGATTGATTCATATTATAAATAATAGAAATTATATTAACTGAATAAAATCTAAATAAGTTATGTTGTTTGAACTCGTTAATATGATGTGCCAATTAAACCGGAACCCAACTCTAAAGTAGAATATTTCTATAACTATTGAAGGAATGTGTTTCTTTCTGGTATCATTTTTGTTTGTTGATTTAATTTTGTATATTCATGAAGTTTTATTCATTTTTTTTTGATGGGTGGTGAAAATGGCTTGTGCAAATGGTCAGAAGACGGACAATGAAGAAAGTTCAAACATTAAAAATATCTTTATCCGACAACAATCCCAGCTTTAATGATTTAAAGCTTTCAAATTATCATTCCTATAAATATTGACAATCTGAAGATGTGATTAAATACAAAAAAGATGCACAAACTAAAATTATAATAAAGGTGGTTCAGGTCGCAAGAGGGCAGTGCGGTTTGAAATAGTAAACTTCTTGAAACAGTTTTTGCACGCCGTGGAATTTCGCCAACCGGTTCTTGATAATACATGTTCGTTTTGTGGAAGATACAGTCATTCGTGACGAAGATGCATTTTACATGAACGAAGAAGTAAATATTCACAACATTCGGCAATACGCCATACGGAATAACAGTCCTGATATCATTTGGGCCGATTTATATCAGTGTCTAAATTAGAATCATCACTCTGACTTTCATTTTGTAGGAATGCCATTGTAAGTCTAGTTTGGTAATTTGATTGATTAAAGATTTCGAGATATTTAATTCATCATTTCTCTTAACAGAAACATTTTGATTTTCTAAATGGAGTTACTGAATAAGATTGTTATTGTCTTCAGATCCTATCGTTCTCTTACGATTTGAGCGACCTTTGTTAAAATTTAAATTTGTGACTTCCTTTTTAAACTTAATCATATTTCTCCAGATTGTCAATATTTTATAAGAGGAATAGTTTTTTTAATGCTTCTAAAACCTGGAAATAAATCTGTTTTATTACTGGGGTTGTTGTATTAAAGACATTTTTAATGTTTGAACTTATCTCATTTGTCGTCTTCTTGACCATTTGCGCGTAGTCATTTTCACCACCCTTCAATAAAATCGTTATTAGATTCACAAAAATAAATAAAACATTATGCAAATATAATTGTAGATGGGAAAGTGTTCAACATACAGAATACCAGATAGGCCAGAAAGAAGAGTGTACCTTCAATAGTTATTGAAATATATTAACTTAAAGTTGGGTTTTGTTATTTTGAGACACCCTGTACAAATGGTATGGTGGGATCTAGGTAAATTTGAAAAAAAAATTCATTGATTAAAAATATATGAAGATAATTAACTTCCAGCAAACGAAGTTTCATGAATATAAGCACTTTACAAATATGTTAAATTTACAATGTAATCACCTGAATGGTATAAGATGGTATAAGATAAGATACTAACCTCAACATTTAGGTGAATTTCATGATCACCATACAGATAGATCAACTATCAAAAATTATACAGATACGAATATTACAGTACGAATGATACTGCCATTAAAATACTGAAATTAAACTGATAACCAAAAATATGAAGGTCAAACTCAGGTCATGGAACTATTGTGGACATTAGATAAAGTATAAGAATGGGTCCATAGACAAAGACATTCAAGTAGACCACTCCCAATTTACGCTACGTATGCAAACTTGTGAAAGCTTATACGTTAGTGACAGTTTAGATTTTGGTAAATATGCTATCAACCAAAAGATAATTTTGGTTGATAGCATATTTTTAAATACTTAAAACAGTTAAAGTTAGAAAAGTTGTGCTATATTTTTCATTTCAACAGTTGTGAGTTTTAGTATAAATAAATAAACTAAAAATACCAATCTCCTCCTCAAAACAATAAACAGAGACTTAGCTAAGAGGATTCAATCTGATATACACTACATTATTGTCCCAATTAATTTATTATCTCGTAATTTCGTCGATTGTTCCACAATTTTTGGTAATATTAAATTTTTATTGCATAATGCTTCTTTGTTGAAATTGAGGAGTAAAAAAAATAGTTTGTTTATTACTTTTGTGTTGAGAATTTATACAGATTTTACTCTATTACCATATTGTTGATATTTAAAGTAATAAATTTAAAATATATCAAATATTCACAGTTAGAAATCTATGACCAGATCTTTACTATATTACTAGTTGATTAAATTAGATACAGTCATTAAACAAATAGGCCTTGCGACAATTTTTCCTGTCGATAAACTTTTCGTCGACAAATTGCTGTAGACACATTTTTGTGATCCAACTAAGTTTTTAACCAAACCTTTAACTTCTAAATATTTTTACCAATTGCATTATTTTCTTCCCAAATTAAAATCAGGTACAAGTTAAAGGGATTCGCAGCTTGCATTACATCAGAAGAACATCTCTCCATTGTGGTAAAAGTTTTCAAAGGTGATTGGTTGGACATCAGCACTCCTTCAGTCTCTGCAATTAGCTTTGCAGCATTTAAGGAATATAAGGAAAACTTGAGTGAGTGTATTAGCTGTGTTACTAAAAAAGAAACGTTTATTTCTATTTTACTAATTATTTATTATTGAAATATTTTATTATTCGAACCTCTTATATTCTTTATTGTAATCCTACCTTTTGTTGTATTTTTATAATCCTTCCCATTTTATCAATACATTATTAATTAAATATTGTGTTTTTACGAATCTTCAATGTTACCTTTCAGTGATCCTTATTGGTGAAAAAATGTTCACTTCTGCAGGAAAGCAGTAAAATTCATCCTATATAGGCGGAAACCATAAAATAACACATTTTCTTTCTATTGTCTAAAATAAATCTCCATATTTTTCTCTACGAGAATGAGCAAACAAAATGTCGAAAAACGTACTACAATTATTGCAATTGTACCAAGAAATGTTTGCGTGCAGTGATATATGCTTGCACTGGCTGTTATAAATTTGAGTTTTGTGAGGAATATATTTTTGCAATAAATAGCATCTTAAAATTTCATTATCTTCGTCATAGTCATATTCATACTGAATTTCAGACTGAACCAAAGTACAAAATGAATAAGAAAGTGAAAGGAATGGATTGTGGATCTATTTTTTGTTATTTTGAAATCATAATTATTGTTTTTGAGGAGAAATAATTTAAAAATTCATATTTCTCTTATTCTCAAGATTCTAAAAACTTTTAATGGAATTCTAATAATAGAGGTTCAATAATTATTTAAGCTTTCATTACTAATGTTTTAGACCATAAACCAGAACATTTAATTGAAAACCCACGGAGTAATTAAATTTTGGAAAATTGACAACATTTTCCAAGAAATGAAACTATCACCGAAAATATCTAGTATACAAAAGAATGTATACAAACAAAAATGTCTTAGAATTAATGTCTACAGAAGACTGCTTAGTTTCAGGGAAATCGGACAGTAAATAAAAAAGATAGCTTCTCTTCAAAGCTCCCCCTTACAAAAAAACAGAGAAAGGATTAGTTGAATCAAATTTGACTTGTTTTGACGAATGGGTTGACTTGTCCCCCTCAATCTCACGGATTGAGGTATGGTTACCTCATTGTTCTTGGCTAAACCATGAGTACTCAGGTTACTAATCATGAGTATCAGAGTATTCTGTTATTCTGATTACTAATCATGAGTATCAGAGTATTCTGTTATTCTGATTTTCATAAATATTCTGTTTGAAATCTTGAATGAGAAGTCATTTTTCAGAGTTTTTTTTAAGAAGCTAATTTGAATGGGTTATTTTTGCCCCTACCTACGTGGTGACTTGAAAGTACTACTTAAAAGTAGTTAAATTGACGTTGGTTAAAACAAAACATTCGTTTTGACTCACACCTAAACTTAAAAAAAGTAGTGCCAACTTGTATAGTAAGTGAAAGGGTGACAAAAGGCCACACGACAAAATCCCTAGCGTCAAAAGCCCATGCAACAAAAATCCACACCGTCAAAAGCCCACACCAACAAAATCCCACACAGACAAAAGCCCACACCAACAAAATCCCACACGGACGAAAATAAAATTAGTATTCCTGCAGTATAAATAATCCATATATGTAAATTTGGAACGAAGAAAGATCATAGTTTAACAGTTTTCTTTCTACGGAATCATTGTAAATTTGTACTATGCCCCAAATTAGGGTGTCGTCAGAGATGGGCGGGAAAGTACTTCCCAAGTACCAAGTAAAAGTACTAAGTAACAAGTAAGTACTTCAAGAACTACTTGAAGTACTTTCTAAAAAGTACTTTGAATAATTACTTAGAAGTACTTTTTACAAGTACTTGTTACTTCCCAAGTAAAAAGTACTTTGCGAAGTACATTTTTTCCTTTCAGTCAAGAGATTTTGAAAGATTAGTTCTAAAATCTCTACAAAATTAGTTCTTTTTCTCATGAAGAAATTATTTACAGCAACTGGATAAAAATTAGAGTTTGAAGAGGTCCATGGAAAATTGTTTGTCAAACAGTAGAATCAAAAACTAAGACATTGTATACTTTTATGTGAAGGTGAATATATATATATATTCTGACATACAATAATGTATATGAGACTGAGTAATATTGACCAATTTGGGTACATTGAATATTTATTTTGTGATATCTGGATATGACAACCAATATTTGCCAAACACATTGACGAATTATGAGAATGTGGACGTGAACAGTGAGTCACTGAGATGATGTACTACATATAAGAAAAAAGAGTCACTGTGACGATGTCCTATCAGAGAAAAGAGTCACTGTGATGATGTACTATCAGAAAAAAAGACACTGTGATGATGTACTATCAGAAAAAAAGACACTGTGATGATGTACTATCAGAGAAAAGAGTCACTGTGATGATGTACTATCAGAGAAAAGAGTCACTGTGATGATGTACTATCAGAGAAAAGAGTCACTGTGATGATGTACAATCAGAGAAAACAGTCACTGTGATGATGTACTATCAGAAAAAAGAGTCACTGTGAAGATGTACTATCAGAAAAAAGAGTCACTGTGATGATGTACTATCAGAAAAAAGAGTCACTGTGATGATGTACTATCAGAGAAAAGAGTCACTGTGATGATGTACTATCAGAGAAAAGAGTCACTGTGATGATGTACTATCAGAGAAAAGAGTCACTGTGATGATGTACTATCAGAGAAAAGAGTCACTGTGATGATGTACAATCAGAGAAAACAGTCACTGTGATGATGTACTATCAGAAAAAAGAGTCACTGTGAAGATGTACTATCAGAGAAAAGAGTCACTGTGATGATGTACTATCAGAAAAAAGAGTCACTGTGATGATGTACTATCAGAAAAAAGAGTCACTGTGATGATGTACTATCAGAGAAAAGAGTCACTGTGATGATGTACTATCAGAGAAAAGAGTCACTGTGATGATGTACTATCAGATGAAAGAGTCACTGTGATGATGTACTATCAGAGAAAAGAGTCACTGTGATGATGTACTATCAGAGAAAAGAGTCACTGTGATGATGTACTATCAAAGAAAAAAGTGACTTAGAAGATGTACGGTCAGAGTTAACAGTATAAATTATTAGTTTTTGAATTGTATTGAAAATGTACTTGGTACTTGAAAGTACTTTAAAAAGTACTTTGTTCTTGTACTTTGAAAGTACTTTTTTATTTGAGAACTTGGGCAACTACTTCAAGTACATTGATTTACGAGTACTTGTACTTAGTACTTAAGTACTTTCGATGTACTTTTCGCCCATCTCTGGGTGTCGTTATCGCAGAACATAATTTTAAAACACTAGACTAGGGAAACTACGAGTAAATATAAATAAATTGTAAGTTTTCGTTGCTTTCCTGGAACAATTTAAATACAATATACCGTATGACACAAAAAAGTGATCGAAAAATAAGTTGCTGTAACTCCAAAAATAATTAACATATCAACTTGAAACAAAGCTGTTAAAAAGAGGATAATATCAAGGTTCATTCAATGTATCAAAACATTTTCTTAGAATATGGATTTTTAGAAAAAATCTGAAACAGACTCCTTACAAAATGCAGACGTCACAAACACTCACACATGATGTCAATGTCCGAAGCCTGCACATTCGTCAACGAATTAATCAGGCAACAGAGCAAGGAACGCTAAATGTCAACACTATAGTGTTAAGTGACGAGTCCCATATTTATCTTGGTGGTTTTGTGAACAAGCAACTGTAGTTCTGAAAGACTAGTACCAGTAATTCAGAAACCGCTACTCTCCCGAAAGTTTACCGTTTGGTGTGGCGTGAGTGCGAATAGAATCTATGGCCCATACTTTTTTGAAGATGCAAACTCAAGGAATGCCCGCACTGTAACAACTGATGCCTACATTGAATTGATAAGTAATTTTATGAATGTCGACATTAGCCCCGATGTTTGGTTTCAACAAGATGGTGCGACCTCCCACACTTCTTTGCCTGCATTGGAATGGTTGAAAACTCGCTTCGGAGACAATATTATCTCACATCGTACTGAGTTCCCATGGCAAGCAAGATCACCTTACCTTTCGTCTTTGGACTATTTTCTTTGGGGATTTGTTAAACAAGATCTTCAATTCCAATCCAAGTTCCATTCCTGCATTAAAAAACTCATTCAAGAAGTTATCACATCAATCAATTTAGAGACTTTAGCGAAAGTAATCAATAATTTTTAGAAGCGGATAGATATTTGTATTAAACAACAAGGTGGATATTTTGAACATTTGTTAAACCTAAATAAAATTTCAGGATTTGCCTTTTACTATGGTCTTAGTTTTTCATTTCTTACGTTGATTAGTTTTTGAGTTAAAGGGATTTTATTTTCGCCCACTTTTTTTGTGTTATACGGTACAAATAAGGAACTATGAGAAATTTCGGTTATTTTACAGTTATATGCTAACTGTTGCCCCACGGTTTGATGAAAAATTAGAATAAAATCTGTATTCAGGACTTCAACAACAACACTAATTGACTAATTACACATGTATAAGGGGTATACATAATTGTAGCCAAATAAAGTATTTACGAAAAAAAATTGGCTTTAGAATCTAAGACTATAGCTAGCAAAGTCTACAGAGGCTGATGTTTGACTTTTCGATCAGTAATCCTACATGACAACTGAACAAGACGTCTGCTGGTTACCTGCCGTCTGACTCATTATTCCAATATGTACTAGAAATATTAGTACATAAATTAAAGTGTTTTAAAATTAAGCTCCGTGATAGCAGCGCCCTAATTTGGTGCATAATACAAATTTACAATGATTCCGTAGAAAGAAAACTGTTGAATTATTATTAATTTATGCGTCCAACTTTACATATATGGATTATTTAAATTGCACGAATACTAATTTTGTTTTCGTTGGTGTGGGCTTTTGTCTGTGTGGGCTTCTGTCGTATGATCTTTTGTCGCTAGAGCTTTTGTCGTGAGGGCTTTTGGCGTTGCCCCGTAGTAAGTTAATTTCTATACTAGATACATTGGATTAACAGTCTTTGTGAGTTACTACAATACGCTCTGTCATAGTTGTTTCAACATACGTTAAAATTAACAAAAGAGTAACTTTTAACTCTCATAGTAAGTTGTTTTAATCCATAAAATTAATTGAATTAACTAGTGTTTGGTGACACACCACATCATGGTTTTTTAAACACACATGAAAAAAGTCCAACTAACTAATGTAATAATTTGATTCAAAGCATAAATTTGTTACCCATTAGATATGACCACATGGGTTGTACATATTTCTCTCTGTGTAAATTAAGTAGAAACTAAAACAAAATATTTGTCTCTGATCATATTTTTATTGTGAAATATATTATTAAACATTGACCAATAAACATTAACACCTTTCTATAGATCATATTGTCATGGGCTGCGCATCTCCCATCATAATTGTTCATAAAACTATAGTTAGGAATTTATTCAGCTGCACTTGTTCATGGGTTGGAGTCAAAATATGCAAACATTGTTGTGAAAAACTTCTAAGAATACGCTGAGTTTGTTTTATCACTTACCTCACAAGGCAGCTGCATGTCGCTACACGAGTACATGTTGTGTGGGACTTCTACAATGCGGGTCAAAAGTGTTTGCAATTTACTAAAATCGGTATTTTTTTGACAAAAATGTTAATTTCATTCTGATTATCTTATAGAATTGTGATTTTTAGAGTAAATCATTATTCCTCTGTGAATAACTCAAATAAATAGGATTCCAAAATAACATTACCAAAGGAAATTGACTCAATAAAACAGCCCAAAAGTGTTAGCAAAACCTTACACACAAATGGTATTTGAAACATTGAACAAGTTTATAATACATTTTATAGTAGTTAAAATCAAATTTCTAGATTGTATCATTTAATTGGAGTCTTGATATTTAATAAGTTTCACACATTGTTTTATCAACTCAACTAATCATTTATCGACAAAAGATGTCAATCTCTATATTTCTAAAGGCGTTTTTTTATGAATAAACTTCAAAAAACCTTTGCCAGAGCCCTTGTTTGTTCGTAAATTGGCCTCCATTTGCATAAACCTTTCTCTTGTTGGTGGACCACAGATTCTGTTTTGGGCTATTGTCAGGATCCTGTAGGAGCAAACCCATGAGCTTATTGCCAGTGATGCCTTGTTCTACGAGCCAATCTTTAGTGTAATGAAAAGCATGACTTGGAGCTTTATCCTGCTTAAAATGATATTCTCTTTGACATCACTAGATAAAGAATTCAACCAGGAGAGAAAATTGTCTCTCAGTAATGCACAATAGTTCTCAGAGCTCATTATGAGACTATCAGGCACAGGTTATCAATAATTCAAGACCATGACATGATGCTGGTGCTGCTGATTAAAACGCTGACGTAGACTTACTTCCTTCAGGAACAACTCTCGGATGCAACCGTTAGGGCCATCGAGGGTGACTCTAGTCTCGTGGGTCCAAATTACAATTTAGAAATCAGTTTTCAAGTGTTTTGTTGCCCATGAGCGCCTTTTCTGACCATTGGCTTGGCTCAGAGGAGGCATACTGTATAGGTGCACTTTGAATCGCCCTCTTTTTCAGGATTCGATTAAGGCTTTTTTAGACACGTGGGTAACTCCAGCTTGACCAAAAATTTCCTTGTAGAATCCATGAGGATTCTCTTATAGAGATCTCATAATTTTTCTTCAATATTTGCTTGTAGTCACCATTGGTCGTCCACCTTCATGCTTTTTCCTGTCCAATTTATCTTCAACAGCAAGTTTCTTGCCCGTACGATGATCACGTTTGATGATTTTGCTATTTTCTACTGTACTTATATTATCGTTAAGTAGGATTATAATCTGATTTTTTCACTTTGTGTTAGCATCTTTCCTTTCGCCCTTTTCGCAACACTTTAAACCACTGCAAACACTTCTGACCCACCCGGCATCGTTCATTTTAATGTTAAAGTAGAATGGTACTTAGGTACACACATTTCAGTAGCCAGAAATTGATTATATAACATGTATCACCTATTTAAGAAAAACAAATTTCTGTTTACTTTGATAAATCGCTCCAGATTTCGAAATATCATTGCTGCAAATTCTTTTGGTTCGCACTGTTTACTGATGACAGCGTGAGGGCCCACACTAGAGAATGCCGAGGCACTGGTGATCTACTTCGAGTGTCTGACAAGACACGTACTTCTCCTAACTGGAAAAGTTTCTAGCGAGTTGACAACAACGAAACAGAACTTTTCAACTTTTTTTCTGCAGCCGTGGAGTTTACACACCCACCAAGAGGAAAGATACTGGTCATCATCAATGATAGAAAGCGTGCTTGCACAGTGACAATAGATATGTCTGATCTACTACCGTGCACAGACGAAGAGACCGATTATCGCATGATCCTTCATTGTGCCCATGCGTACAAACATGGTATGGAGAAAATAATGGCATGTACTTTTTCATACAATGTTTGTTCGCATGGGCACAATAGAGGATCATTCGAAAGTCGGCCTGAAAACAAAATCAGCGTATTCTTGGAAGTTTTTCACAACAATGTTTGCATATTATGGTTCCAACTCATGAACAAAGGCAGCTAAACAAAATCCTAACTATAGTTTTATGAACATTTATGATGGGAGATGCTCAGCCCATGGCAATATGTTCTATGGAAAGGTGTTATTGTGTATGGGAGAGTGTTTAATAATATATTTTTTCAATAAAAAATATGATCAGAGACAATAATTATTTTGATTTTTTGATACAACTTCTTTTAAGGAGGAGTTTTGGGTGAGTAGCTATATTTTTGAAACTTTGCAGTCATCTGTGTAAATTAATTCTATGACATTTTTGGTTATATAATTTTTTTTTAATATTAGATATTTGCGATGATATTTCTATTCCTTGGAAAATTGTGTCAATTTTTCATAAATTTAATAACTTGGTGAGTTTTCGGTCAAATGATTTGGTTTATGGTCTAAAACTTTGATAATGCAAGTTAAAATAGTTCTTGGATCTCTGAGAGTAGAATTTCATTAAAAAGATTACAATTCTAAGAATATAAAAATATGAATTATTAAATTATTTTTCCACAAAAACATATAAGAAACAATTTTCATTTCAAGATAATAAAAAAATGGATCCACATTCCATCCCTTCCACTTCTTCATTTTGTACTTTGGTAAGCCAAAATCAGTCTTAACAGAACGAAGATATTAAAAGTTTAAGATGGTACTTATTGCAAAAATATATTCCTTGCAAAACTCAACTTTATAACAGCCAGTACATTCAAATATCACTGCACGTGAACATTTCTTGGTACAATTGCAATAATTGTACCTACTGCGTTTTCGACATTTTGTTTGCTCATTCACGTAGATATAAATATTGAGATTTATTTTAGACAATAGAAAGAAAATTTTTTATTATATGGTCCCCCCAAATGTCAATTTTGAGAAGGAAAGCATTGGTTTGCTAGCGTGTATCCGGTCAAATTCGGATTCAGCATACTAATTACTCCCTAGGACGAATTTTACTGCTTTCCTGCAGAAGTTATCATCTCAGTCATTTATTGTTACATATCTGCCTCACTATTCACAGTTTATGGAAGGTTATATTTAAGCCGGCATTTATTTATTTATCTATTGATTATCTTGTTATTCGCCAAACTGAAAATTTATTCAACCAAATTGCCTGAAATTTGGTGGGATTATTGATCATTGTCCAGTTACCATCTGGTTGAATTTGGGGGTAATCTGGTCAAAGATCAAGGTCAATGTCATTTATAACTCAAAAAGTGTTGAATCCATATTGGATAAAACTTGGTGGGACGATTGATCAATATCCAATAACCATTCTGTTAGATTTTGGGAGTGACCGGGTCAAAGGTCAAAGCCGTTAATAACTCAACTACTCGTAAAGTGTTCTACCAAGTTGGCTGAAATTGGTGGGATGATTGATCATTATCCAGTTACTAGTTAATTAAAATTTGGGAACGAACGGCTGAAAAGTTGAGGTCAAGATCATTTATAAGCGACGGTGAAGGTATACGCTCTACCGAGTGAACGTAATCTAGTTATCATATGATTTAGTCATAGGCAACTTTGTAACTAAATTGAATCTCATCTCATAATACTAAATAAATAAGATTTATATCGAAGTTAGAATTGATTAGTTACCACCCAAACAAAATTTCATTTTCTCTCACTTTTATAAGATTTCCAATGTTTTTTTATATGTAGCATCAGAAAATGTTCCTTATGGCTAAATTACAACTTTTTTTTCAGGTGCTATAAGAAAAATCTGAAAGAAAGTGTTAATTACTATTTTTATTTACTGTTTCATTTTTGTTAAGAAGTTGATGATAGTAGTTAAAGTATAGTATTGTGTGAAATATAATAGAATTAAATTTTAACACGTTCCTTACGTTTTCTTCGAAAGTTTTCAATTTCAAATATTTTTCAAAGTACTATGAATTGTTCAGCTTTAATAAAGTTCTATTCTAATAATCTTAATTTCAAATATATTTCAAAGTAATTTTAGATAAATTTAGTAATACGAAATAAATTTTACAGATAAATACTAGTAAGTGATTCATTAAAAATATTTTCTTCTGAATTTTATGATCGCCTGAAAATAACAAAGAAAGATGGGGGTGATGTGCTAAGTAATTTGTAATGAGGTATTAGTGTAATTACACTAACCACTTTAACTGACAGTGTTCATTTCAAATGTTTTACTTTTGTTATATCTATTTACTGTAGTGGTTACTCATTCAATTTACTTTGTAGTTTTGACTGTTAAATACACGGATGACTGCCCCAGCACTGGGAGTAATCCTGTTAATGGGAAAACCACCCTGTGGATAGATGAAATACCTGCAGATGGTAAAACAAATGTCTACAAAATTATAAAGTATGTATCTCATGTATCAAAAAGGTGAGTGATATTTTATATGCAAGTTCTTTTTTCATGTTTTTGCTGGGCAATTAGAACATTATTCAATTTTTTCATCTGTTTGTGGTTATTTAATTCTGTATAATTATTTTATGTTGAATGCAAAAAAAAAAAAAAACTCTACACAAGTATTCAGTACATTTCTCCTAAATCTGTGAGAGATATCGATATTAATGGATATAAGTAAGAAAAAAGAATATAAAAAATATTGAATTAATAGTTTAATTTTGATATACAATAGCAAACTGCAACTGATATTTTTCTATTAATTTTAAAGATTATCAAAATACGTTTGTTATGTAATAGGGGTAGATTTATGAATTAAATAATCAATTTATTCATGAATAATATAAATTAATTCATAAGTAATGTATTAGCATATATTATATTAATGTTAAATAGAAACTATTAGCATACACCATATTAATTAAAAATGTCTGATTAAATTAATAAATAGAACAGTATAAAGATTAGGAGAGTTGTTAGTGACTTACAAATGTTTATTGCATTATTTATCATGTAATAAATCGTTTACGTTATTTATCACATAATAAATAAGTATTGTGATTTATCATGTAATAAGTAATTGTTACTTTATACATTACGTAATAAGCAAGTTATATTATTTATCACATAATAAGTAAGATATATTATTTATCACGAAATAATTTATGTAATTTATCAAGAAATAATTTATGTAATTTATCGAGAAATAAGTAACATTATTTATCACATAATGAGTAAATTACGTTTATTTTTCACGTGGTAAATTACTTAACTCAATTTATCACGTTATAAATAACGTAATTTAAAAATTAAACTATTTATAATATAATTAACGGAGCTAGGACGTTCCGTTACTGGACGTTTCGTACCCGGACATTTCGTTACCGGACGTTTCTTTAACAGACGTTTCGTTACTAGGATGATTCGTTACCAGATTTTTAGTTTCCAGACGAACGCTTTTTTAAATTTGAATTGAGTTACATGCTACAAATTGTACCAATCCCATACATTATAAATATATATTCAAATATGTATTACATTTTATTGTAATTTATCTTCTACATCGATTAGTATCCATGATATTTTCACTCCCCAACTTTTCTAATCAAAGATATTGAGAGATGATTTTAAATTTTAATACCTCTGATTATAATCAATATATAACCAGATACTTAGCAGATGAATAAAATATATGTTAAACCTTATAACTTAAAGTAGTATATTTTTTTAAATAAATGGGATTGGTATAAATTGTAGTCTGCAACCCATAACAAATAAGAAAAATCTTCACAGGTTTAAAAAAAACGTAAAATCTGGTAACGTAACGTCCTAGTAACGAAACGTCATTGTAACGAAACGTCCTAGTAACGAAACGTCATTGTAATGAAATGTCCTAGTAACGAAACATGCCAATAACGAAACGTCCTAGTAACGAATCATCCGTTAACGAAACGTCCAGTAACGAAACGTCCGGTCACGAAACGTCTAGTAACGAAATGTCCGGTCACCGTAATAAACATTCATAGCTCACTAATCTTCTCTCCAATCTTTATAATGTGTAATTTAGTTATTTTATTGTGACATTTGTGTAGTTGGGCAACAAATTGTTATTAAGGCAGGTTTCATTGAAGAGACGATGAGCTTTTGTTTCAACTATTTTTAGTAAGGATTTCTCAAGTTTTCTAAATAAATGTTTTTCTTGTTCAGTAATTAGTTTCAGGATGCAGTTTGATAGCCACTTGGTTTAAAACTTCTTTATTGCCATAGTTAAAAAACTGGCATCCTGAAACTAATTACTGAACAAGAAAAACATTTATTTAGAAAACTTGAGAAATCCTTACTAAAAAATAGTTGAAACAAAAGCTCATCGTCTCTTCAATGAAACCTGCCTTATTGTGACATGTGTAATTAATATAATGGTTTTAGGTATATTCCCTCGCGGAAAGTTCCACCACGGAATATTCCACAATGTAAAATTTTACTGCACAATACTGAGTAACATTAATTAAAACAGAGTTTTAAAAATGCGTTTTTGGTGGTAGCCGGACAATATTTTATTAATTAAAAAGTTCAGAAATTTTTAGAATAACTAAGTTATGTTAAAAATAGGTCTATAGCTACTGTACGAAAAAAGAGTCGGAAGAAATGATTGGGTATCTTTATCTTCTCTCCAATTTATAATAAAGTTTAAATGGTGCACATTCAACAATATAGTTCGCTGCTTCAGTGCCCACATTATGAGTACCACTTCATTCTCCTTGAAGTAACGACATGAATATTTTGGAACTGAAATTAAGTATATTATTTTACTCAATAAAATATATTTTGTATATTTTATATATTATCTATTGCCAAAGTTTCTAAATGAACCCATAATTTTTTAATTACAAATTTCAAAACTGCCATGGTCGAAGCTGAAACTAAAAAAAAAATTAACACGTACTGAAATAAAATGTTCAATTATAACCCATATTTTAAATTTACAATGTATTTTAAAGGGCTGAAATTTCCAGAAACTGATTAATTATATATATTGAAGCTATCAAATATTATATAGCTTAAATATGCTAATACTTTACTTATAGTATTTTGTTAATGGTCAACTGAAACGCTAATTCATTATTATTATATTTTTTTTTTTTGTAAATATTTAATTCCAAATGAATTATTAATTTATTGAAGAAATCATACGAATCAAACTCATAAAATCATCGACACTTTAAACTGTGGTCTAAAAATCATAATTTTGATACATCCTAACATTGAGCTTAAACTCTACCATTTGATCTGGTGTGTTGATTTTTTCAACCTCATTCTTTCCAGATTCGAATTTCTGAACTTGGATAATTGTCATTTGGCATACGCTGACGCCGTTGACCTGCTGTATAAGTTATACGATGACAAACTAAGAACATCGATGACAGAAGAAACTGTAATAAGGGAGTTGTTGTGAGTGAGTGTGAGGCTAGTGAGTGAGTGTGAGGCTAGTGAGTGAGTGTTAGGCTGGTGAGTGAGTGTGAGGCTTGTGAGTGAGTGTGAGGCTGGTGATTGAGTGTGAGGCAGGTGATTGAGTGTGAAGCTGGTGATTGAGTTTGAAGCTGGTGAATGAGTGTGAGGCTGGTGATTGAGTTTGAAGCTGGTGATTGAGTGTGAGGCTGGTGATTGAGTGTGAGGCTGGTGATTGAGTGTGAGGCTGGTGATTGAGTGTGAGGCTGGTGATTGAGTGTGAGGCTGGTGATTGAGTCTGATGCTGGCGAGTGATGTGAGGCTAGTGAGTAAGTGTGAGGCTAGTGAGTGAGTGTGACGCTAGTGAGTGAGTGTGAGACTGGTTAGTGAGTGTGAGGCTGGTGAGTGAGTGTGATGCTGGTGATTGAGTTTGAAGCTGGTGATTGAGTGTGAGCCTGGTGATTGAGTGTGATGCTGGTGAGTGATGTGAGGCTAGTGAGTAAGTGTGAGGCTAGTGAGTGAGTGTGAGGCTAGTGAGTGAGTGTGAGACTGGTTAGTGAGTGTGAGGCTGGTGAGTGAGTGTGATGCTGGTGATTGAGTTTGAAGCTGGTGATTGAGTGTGAGCCTGGTGATTGAGTGTGATGCTGGCGAGTGATGTGAGGCTAGTGAGTAAGTGTGAGGCTAGTGAGTGAGTGTGAGGCTAGTGAGTGAGTGTGAGACTGGTTAGTGAGTGTGAGGCTGGTGAGTGAGTGTGATGCTGGTGATTGAGTTTGAAGCTGGTGATTGAGTGTGAGCCTGGTGATTGAGTCTGATGCTGGTGAGTGATGTGAGGCTAGTGAGTAAGTGTGAGGCTAGTGAGTGAGTGTGAGGCTAGTGAGTGAGTGTGAGAGTGGTTAGTGAGTGTGAGGCTGGTGAGTGAGTGAGAGGCTGGTGAGTAAGTGAGTGTGAGGCTGGTGAGTGAGTGTGAGGCTGGTGAGTGAGTGTGAGGCTAGTGAGTGAGTATGAGACTGGTGAGTGAAAGTGAGGCTGTTGAGTGAGTGTGATGCTGGTGAGTGAGTGTGAGGCTGGTGAGTGAGAGTTAGGCTGGTGAGTGAGTGTGAGGCTGGTGAGTGAGTGTGAGGCTGGTGAGTGAGAGTTAGGCTGGTGAGTGAGAGTTAGGCTGGTGAGTGAGTGTGAGGCTGGTGAGTGAGTGTGAGGCTGGTGAGTGAGTGTGAGGCTGGTGAGTGAGTGTGAGGCTGGTGAGTGAGAGTTAGGCTGGTGAGTGAGAGTTAGGCTGGTGAGTGAGTGTGAGGCTGGTGAGTGAGTGTGAGGCTGGTGAGTAAGTGTGAGGCTAGTGAGTGAGTATGAGACTGGTGAGTGAAAGTGAGGCTGTTGAGTGAGTGTGAGGCTGTTGAGTGAGTGTGAGGCTGGTGAGTGAGTGTGAGGCTGGTGAGTGAGAGTTAGGCTGGTGAGTGAGTGTGAGGCTGGTGAGTGAGTGTGAGGCTGGTGAGTGAGTGTGAGGCTGTTATATTTAGATGTCTTACATCAAATTCATTAGTTGCTAACCCTAATTAGTGCTACTGATAGTTGTCTAATATACATTTAATTTCTTATAGCGTGCGTGAGGACGGATCCAAATGGCTGGAATTAAATTTGGTGAGTGAGACAGAAGTAGAATACTTGTCAAAAGTATTGAGAAACAAATTGATTAATATGTATTCACTATTATATTTGATATTCATTTTCTATTTTATTTGAAATTTACCATTATGTTCAATTATTATATATAATTTCTAATCAAATTATGTGTTTTTTATGTGGAAACTAAATTAGGGTGCAAGGACAATTTCTTGATGATTGAAAATAAAGGATATATGATTTATTATATTATTATAACTTAATGAAAATTACAAATAAAACTAATAAATTTAAATTTATATTTTTATTATTATATTATTTAAACTGAGCTGCAAATGCTAAAAAATAATTAAATTTATAAAAAAAAATATTTCGAATGCTCATGTATGACAAGATGGAAAAACAAACTATTAACCAACATTGCTATATTATAACAAATTTAATGATACAATTCATGTATAAAATCACTGAAAAAGAGACTAAACTGAAACAAAAAATTGATTCATTATTACCATGTCAATTTTGAAACTAAGGAATAGTAATAAATCATGTTAAAAATTTGAAAACTCTAGGCAATAATATATCAAAATTGAGATATGAAAATTAAATCATTTTTCTTTATTCTATATTGTAAAAAAATATTTCATCAATTTAATTGTAATTGCTGATAACATTTAAGATATGTTCATTAATATCCCTGTATTTTCTTTTTTGATGGATTTTAGCACCTCGAGAATGTTGTTGAAATTTAGCATTAGTTTGATTTTCTTCTCTTTTTAAAGCATCAATGAAAAACCACATATTTGGATGAATTATACTTAGCGAACCATTCAATGACGAGTGGAATGATGGTACTGTCCTTTTGAATTAAAAAAATTATATAAGATATATAGGTAATTATATTTGTAACTATCAATAAATTATAAGGTAAAACTGCATTTTGGTAGCACTTAATTTTGTTGAAAAAATATTAACTCACATTAAATGAAAGCACTTTTACCAATTATAATTATATCTCTTTATGTTTCAATCGGCGACGAATTATCCGGGACGAATTGGCCAGGTGACTAATTATTGTCCGAGGATGAACTTTCCTGCGACGAATTGTCCGGACACCCCAAAACCACTTATACCTTTAGCCATGCGGGGGCAAATCGAAAGGCTTAAAAACAGGAAAATTTGAGTGTTGGATCTATTGCAAAAAATTGTAATATGACATACGAGTAGTCGATGGTATTTTGAAAATTTCTGATTAAACAGATTTATGAGAAGGTAAAAAGTGTACAGGCAGGCAACGAGAAATGACTTAAAGATAATGGTCGTGTTATTACTAAATTGATGAAAAGAGATCACTTACTTATTACAACTGTTGCTAGATAAAAAATAATAAATCTGTTTCTCGACAAATAGTGTCTCGTCGATTGAATGAAGAAAATTTGCTTGCTAGACCACCTGATTAGTTCAAAAAATCTAACTGTCGTCCTTCTTTTGTAACTGAACATATGTTATGGTCCGAAGAGATATGACAACAGTCTATTTCAGCGATGAATTGAAGTTTAATTTGGTCGGTTCTAATAGCAGAATATGGGCTCGTAGAAGAAAATAAAATAAAACAATTATTCATGTGAATCAAAAACAGTGTAAATTAGGTAAAAGGAGCGTCATGGTCAGAGGGATGATATCTGGTGATGGTGACAGACATTCGGTGAGGATGCACGGAAAGTTGTATTGACAGTACTGAAGAATTATGTACATCAACAAACTATATTCATGTAACATAATGTCCCATGCAATTATTCATAACTGATGATGGAGTTTTCAAAGATAAATATATTACTGTTACTTGTCTGCTAAAAGATCAGGCTTGAACCCCATTGAAAATGTTTGGAGATTTGTTGGAGAACGGTTGCTTTAGCTATAATTGTTGCTGTAGCAAATAGAATTTGTTGCTATAATAAATGTTTTTGAATCCCTAATTAGAATTGAATCCCTAACCAGCATCAGTATAATTTGTATTAATTCGCAAGGAAGGATTGTAATAATTCACCAAAATTGTAGATAATCCAAATTTTCGTGATTATCATTACTTATGTAATTCATGGCTGAGTCAAAGGTTGAGTCCAAGTACTTAAAATGTTCTAATTACATATATTGAATATAATGGCCGTGTTATGTTTGGATCTTCGATTGTGTCTGTAAGCTGTCTAAATAAAATACTTTGGAAGTTTAGTTTGTAGGACAGAGAAATGACGTCAGAAGCGTTTAAAACTAATTTTTCTGATTTCCGTACTAACAGGCAATGAGCGAAGAGGAGAAGAGAAAGAGTGAAGAAGATGATGAAGAAGAAAAGTTTTCAGGGGAAGAGTGTAAGGTTTCTTAGTTCAGTCACTAATCACATTAGATCCAAAGATTCCGCTAATTAAAATAACATGAATCCATAAGTCTAGAACCTATTAATCCATAAACCAGTGGTAGGTTCACTGCGAAGCCATCTTGGTCCATTGCATTTTCGATAATGTTCAGTAGTATATTTTCCTTTTATTATCAAAGTGGTATTACAATGTAGTTTATTCATTTTAAGGTTTAAAATTAAAACCACTGCACTAGATTAAAATATCATTATGTATTCATTTCCTGAAGTATAGAAACTATACGTTATAAATATGAAACAAATATTATCGAACCCATAAGTGAACGAAACTCAAAATAAAAAGATGCAAATTCAAACTCACTGGAAATTTTAACCTGTAAAGCTTGTGTTTTACTATTCTTTGTATTCTGAAAAGTTCGATAAGAAGGTTTTGATTCTATAGATTTTAACCTATTTGTCAAGCATTTGGTTATTTAAGAGGCTAAATAGGTTAAATGTGGAAGAAAAGGATTTTTGTAATATAGAAATATATTTGTTATTGCTTCAACTTTTAATTCGTAATCTACCGGCAATACTAATTTATATGTTTCTTCCGATTAACATTATTAAAGGTACTAACTTTTTAGGTTAAAATAATAAAGTACTTCATATTACATTCAATCAATGAATGGTTAAGGTTACAATAAACTTTAAAATTCGACCAAATATAATAATTATAGTATCTACTTATTACAGTTGTTCGTATGGCAGTAATTTTAGAGCCAAATTAACCGCAGGAATTATTACAAATAATAAATATGAAGTTATGAAGAGTTTGTACTAGTTTGTTAATTAATGTTATATCATATATTCTTTTTGATTATTTTGGAAATTTATTCTTTGTTCATTTGTTTTCAATTGAAAAAAATGTATTCAATATTGTAAATAATTAAAATTTATATTTTAAAACAATGTTTAATTTTTGGTGTGAAGCAAATCTTTTAAGAACATCCCTGATTCTAATTGTCATTTTAAATATAGACTCCATAACCTTAGTTTGAAAATCTCAAGGTATCAAAATGTTCCGATTAATGTGTATGCAAAAGAATAAATTTATTTAAATTCACACTCGTGTGAATCACTTCACTGAGCAACTGTACCCGATGTACTAACCAGGGAGTTTCTCTCATTGGACTCTGCATACTGAGCAACTGTACCCGGTGTACTAACCAGGGAGTTTCTCTCATTGGAGTCTACATACTGAGCAACTGTACCCGGTGTACAAACCAGGGAGTTTCTCTCATTGGAGTCTACATACTGAGCAACTGTACCCGGTGTACTAACCAGGGAGTTTCTCTCATTGGACTCTGCATACTGAGCAACTGTACCCGGTGTACTAACCAGGGAGTTTCTCTCATTGGACTCTGCATACTGAGCAACTGTACCCGGTGTACTAACCAGGGAGTTTCTCTCATTGAAGTCTACATACTGAGCAACTGTACCCGGTGTACAAACCAGGGAGTTTCTCTCATAGGAGTCTACATACTGAGCAACTGTACCCGGTGTACTAACCAGGGAGTTTCTCTCATTGGAGTCTACATACTGAGCAACTGTACCCGGTGTACTAACCAGGGAGTTTCTCTCATTGGAGTCTACATACTGAGCAACTGTACCCGGTGTACTAACCAGGGAGTTTCACTTTTAAACCTTAAGATTTTCAATGGTTATTAGTTCATTACTTATTAGAATATAAGATATGTTACCAGCAATTTTATCTTATGAGTGTTGGATGGTTGATTAAAGTATAAAATCAATCAATTTGTTTTCAAACCTACCTTTACATTATACAATTTTTTTTCAAAATTCTAGATTTTTCGAAATGTCTAAAAAAATAACTCTTCTTAATTATTGTTTCATTCGCAACTGATGTGCAAAATTAAAATCTTCGATTCAAGCTAGGAAATTTTTTAAAGTTCCTCTTTTATCATAAAAACTCTGTATATAGTATTTCCCTTATGACGTCACAGGAAGTAAACATTTAAGTTGCGGCTACTAAAAACACACAAAAATTTCAAAATATTATCAATTAGATGATTCAGCAGAAATAGAAACAAAGTACCTATAGAAAAAGAAAAAATATCCCATTTTTAATGTAAACCCATGTATATAATTACATACGAACCCAATGATCTCATATTATAAAACAACTTTCTGTTATTTACGTGGATTAATTTTTTCGTTGATATAATTTTGATATTTTTCAAAAATTCAAAACAAATTCATTAGAGTTTATAGATTTGAAAGTAAATCAAATACTAGGAACCTTTTCAATAGACTAATTCTCTATTTTCAAGATGTCTAAAAATTAGCGCTGGGAAAACTATTTCACGAGGATAATTTTCCTAATTATTTTACTGAAAGAAACTTGATGAAGAACTAATTTTGTTACAAAATCTGATATCCAAATTACAATAGTTCGAGGTCTAAGGGATTCCCCTCCCCCCCCTTCTCTTCCATTTACTACAGACATCTTTAGGATAGAGTCCCTTGGTGCAAGATAATATATAAATACTAGTGTACTTCCCTATTAGAATTAACTGGGTATCAATAATAAAAAAAAAAGTATTTATAGCTAGCTATATAAAAAAATACTATTGGATATAAAATATATATTAAATGTCGAAGAGTGACATTCTTTGCAACCAACCAACAGACATGACACACTGTGTATTAAGTATAGGTTATTTGGGAAATATAATATAGTGTAATAACTAATAAGATACATGAAAATTAAGTCTAAATCAAGTTAATCTAGTAAATATAACATACATTTCTCCTTTTCACTGAAAAAACAGACAATTCAATACCATTTGTTATCAAATATACAGGGTGACCCACAAAAAAGTGTACCCAACATTGAATTAATATAAATACTAGTGTAATTTACCCGTTAAAAATAACGGGTCTTCAATAGTAATTTATTACCCGTTCTTAGGTTTTTTAGTGAATTAAACTAAATTTCATTTTTCTGCATAAACTGATTTTTTCATAGATAAAAAAAAATGAATAAAAAAGGAGAATTTAAATTTCATATCAATATATTCCCGTGCGTATCATAGTTACATTCTTCATGTTTAATACCCGTCGAGTTAAAGCGGACACAAAGTAAATAAACACACGAGGGAAATTATTAGTATAGATTGTATTTAAAAATGCATAGTAAATTTTAAGCAATGAGTGCTATATTGGATACAAGTAAAGTTATATAATTTTTTTTCACCCTGTATAGGCTTAGTTTGTATAAAAATAAATTTAAAACCTTGGCTACATTGATACATCATGGATCTAAGTAGCTTTTCTGCATCCCTGAGCTGAAGATAAAGTGGATAATAAGAAAAATAATAATTCTTCAAAAATATATTAAAGAAAAGACCAACCATTTAAATAACAATTATTCATTTCTACCATTTAAACACTACATATAATTAAAGTAAAAAAACACATATTAGGGTTATTCCAGTATTATCAGCCGTTCCACATTACTGATCATACAAGAAAAACTAATAATTTAACATTTGTAATCTAAATTTCAATCGTATCCATGATACCTTCTGGTATCATGGATACGAATTAAAATGCTATATTATTAAGTCTTCACTCATATGATCGAAAATGTGGAAACAGTCGATAACTCGGAAACTTACCGTGTATTCCAAACAGTCATGGGTTAAAACACTATTAAAAATCATATCTCTAAACATAAATAAATTAAATATAATAAAAAACACTACTGACACAAGATTGCATGGGAATACAAAGGAAAAAGAGAATATAAAATAAAGAAAATAATTAGAGTAAAATATTTGAAATATCTTCCAGATCCAAATTTTTTTAATAATTTTTATTTTATTTAATACGAATTGGTAATAATAAATAGAATTTATGGATATATAAAATTAGTGAAGATGCAGTGATATAAAATTCTATACACATTTGTGAATTAATTCAATGTAAGAAGAGATTTAACAAAATACCAATTATTCCATTAAACCTAGTTATACTAAAATTAACAAAAAAAAGGCCAAGAAACATATATCAAAAGAGCACCAACTTTACGAAAAGCCCATTCTATTTCGGTAATTTAAGTCAAAAACCCTCATTAATAGAGAAGTAATATTTAACTACAATGCACAAATTTTACACATCAGTTTTTCTGATCAATTTCACTGTTAATAATTTATTTTAAATCTTGTTCAAAAATGGCACAATTGGTTGCGTTTAATTATAAGGTTGTTCGGAAACTGATGGCCGTTTAGGTGCCATACTTTAAATTTTTTTTTTTCTCCCCGAATGAAATTTTACGGTTCTACGTGCAAACAATTATATCAATTTATCTACACGTCTTCTAGAATATTTTTGTATTTTAATTTAATCTTAATTCTGAAGCAGGAAGTAAGCCAATAACATTGAAAAAGAAAAAGAAGACTTGAGATTACCTTCTTTCATGAATACTGCAAACATCAAGCATGGGGACAAGGCACAGAAGTTTAAAGAATAGCTAGTACGAAGGTGACTGCAAACTGTCCCTTTATAAGGTAGCTAAGTTTTGCATACAGAGACTGTTGCGATTATCACTCAGCAATGCAAAACAGCCCTATGGTAATAGCATTGAACTATTGTTCATTATTAATCGCTGAGCGATGATCGCAACAAACTCTGCATGCAAAACGTACCTTAAAGATGAAAAAGGTAGGTATCGGCTTCCAGTCTTCGGAATGGTGATTTGAGAGAGATTGTCGAGTAAAACCCGGAACCAAGTGAATCTTTTGAAGACTTTGTATCAGCATTTCAACAGTGTTAGACCATCTGTAGCAAACCGACAAGGTGGAAAAACTTAATCCTACTAACCTAGCCTTCAAAAAATTTCTCACTAACCTAGCCGCTGGTGCGCCAGAACCAGTTCTCACTTATAACTTTATAAAAATTAATGAACAGACTTTTCAATATTATTTCTTCATAATAACTTCCATTTGATATTTACACATTTCATTGGTAAACACCAAAGAATAATTTTCCATTTAAAATAAAAGTATCTAAAAAGCAAAGATAAGAAGCAAATACTTCTTAGATGTTACTCTTAGCCGCACAGTACGAAACTTGGTGTGCGCAAATATTCTCGCACATCTCGCTAAGGGTTAACTGATTATAGTGAGACATTCACCCTCATTATCACAAACACACTCATGCATCTCATGACTGGAGAAAACTATGATATACTCCTAATATATTTGAATAAATCCTCAGAATAGGAGTATCTTCCCATTTATCACCCACGTTTTTGTCAACTCTAATAAATTTCGTTGATAAAAGTAAAAGTCATGAGAAGACAGCATGGAATTAAAGTTATTCCTATTAGCTATTCCATGAGGACTGGTTCGCCCGCACCAGCGGCTAGGTTACTCGAATTACAGACTTGGGTTATAAAACATCAAATTAACACTTTTTCTGATCTCTCTCCCACGTATTACCAATTTTATAAGCATTTGTAAAAAAATTCTATTTTCATGGATTTTCTAGCTTCTGAGTCAAAATTATTTTTTTGACGTGGCATAAATAGTGTTTTTGAACGATGGAAAAGATGCATGTCTGTTCAAGGAGCATACTTTGATTAATTTAAACATAAAAGGTCATGAGACGAAAATCAGCCATTAGCTATTATCCGAACAACCTAATAACAACATAAAAAAGGCAGTAGATGTTAACAAACTATGAGGTCACTTAGCAACAGTTTGAATCAAATCACGACATATTCTGTTTCTCCATCGTCAGTAGGGTGTAATAGTAGTTAAAAGTAACGTAAAAGAGACCGGCTGCACAGTACACTGAAGTGACTAGGAGACCTATGAAGGGAAGACTGGGAAAAAGAGGTAGGCTTTGAAGCAGTAGAATGGGCAGCAACCCCATGAGGTAGAGGGTCTGGACTCCATTGGTGAGGGGGATGGTGGTGAGACTCTTTTTGACCAGTCTCGAGTGATCATTGGGGTACCAGTGGAGAGATAGAAGGTGCCAACAGACCACAATGTACGTCAACCAAAGTAAAATCTGAAAGAAAGATTTAGCTTCATAATACATTGTTTATATAATTATCTTAGGTGTTTAGAAAATGTCCCTATCCACTACGAGGTGAACCAAAGAGACATGAAGAGAAGGTCGAGTAGAAGATGGAACAGTGAAAGTACACTCCACGCACTAAGATGACTACTCGGCTACAACAAGTAACTGATGCTAATGAATCTTATTTTTATTCCCGTACGAATAACATAAGAATATTTCGCTGATAAGGTGAGTTGGAACAGCGCTGCCTCAACTTAACAGGTCTATTGGGGAACAGATTGTTTCGTTACAAACTTACAGGTGTAATTGAGTGACCAATAGGACTAATTTTTCTTAGTTTCTTCCATCATCAACTTTCTAATGCTTTGCTAGTTTTGGGTTTAGAATATTTGAAGAGGAGTTGGTTTACCTTGATTGGTGTCTCAGCAGCTGTGAATATCAGCGGTAGGAGTGAGAAGTGACCCACTATACTGGTTAGGAGGAACGTCTGTGCTTCGAACTGTTCTTGTACGCACAGCAGACTGAAAGATAGAACAATTGAAGGATAAAAGATTTAATATTTGTATGCTAAGTAGATAGATCCATTACTCTCTATGAAATTATAAACTTAGAAGATAAGCAGAGAATCAGACAAACAAGAAATAGAGTACTGAGAATATCCCGTCTCACTTTGAGCACATGAGCGTCTTTTGAACGCAGCGTCCAAACTTGCATCCAGAATCGTCTATCTTTTTAATTCTTTAATTGTGCGTCTAAAACACGCAATCTTGCCCACACACCGTAAAGATAATGATATTTTAGGATCCTGCGTTAATTGACACACGTCAAAAAGACGCTCGTGTCTGGGGGACGTTAGGGTGAAATATTCCTTTTCTCACCTTAGGGGTAAAATAACCATCAGTATCGCCTTTTCGTGGACATGCCAACCGAACATGTAAGACACTGAGGCGCAAACCACAGTGGCTCGCACACCACACCATGGTTTGTGAGGATTGCGCCACAACCACACCAGTATCGGCTGAAAAAAACATATGGAGAACAAAGTTAATATTGTTAAAGAAATATCTAGGATAAATTTTGAGTTATTGGACAAATCCATATTCAATCATAAAAAAAAAATATAATTCAACATTCTAACTCGTTATTTCAATTGGTATCTATGATACCAGAATGTATCATGGATACCAATTAAAGTAAAAAGTTTAAAAAAGTCCAAATGATAGTACAGTGACTCACAGTCATTGCGATCACTGTGATCAAAGCAGTGACGAGGGGTGTGACATTAGGTAGAACCACATGGTTATATTCAGTAACCAGACCTCCGGTATTGGAGCTATTACCGGTAGCTACATCCAGTATCTTCAGCTTACGACCTGTGAAGAGAAAAGTGACTTTGATGATGTAAAATAGTATACCTAACACCTGGAAACGAGTCAAGATTATCCTGATTTTGAAGCCCAACAAAACCCCAAAGATCCAGCCTCAAAAATATCTATTTCCTTATTCTCTACTCCATCCAAAATACTCGAGAGGCTGGTTCTTAATAAAATTCATTCTCTATCCCCTTCCCCCCTCACCAAACAGCTTTAGATCCTAACAATCGACCTCTACTATCCTTATCCACTTCACACAAACAACACTCGAGATCTTGAACTGTAAAAACCTGCAAGTAGAACAGTCGTAGCTGCTGTAGACACAGTTCAACGACACCTATCCCTTGAGAAAACCTATCCCTTGAGCCCACATTTCAAGACTTATTGAATAAATGACTTGCCAATTATCTATCAGGCTGCTCTGACGAAACAATCTACAATAGAAAGTCCTCCAGAAAAAACACTACACTTACGGAGTACCACAGGGCTCTGTGCTTTCACCTACTCTTTTCAACATATACCTTCACGACCTCCCCATACCAACTAACACCGTGTACACACTTTCACATAACAGCACCACAAACACAAGACCATTTCTTTTTTGTTTTTCAATGGCAAATATGTTTTTTTTTTAATTGTAAGCAAGATAGTTCGAACAAACAAACTTACCTAAAATGGTGAGAGATTTGTCAGCTGCATTGTACAATGCCCAGAAATTTGGGGCCCAGTAGGCGTGAGTGAGACCTCTCTTGAAGGGGAACAAACGGGACAACATCTGTGAAAGAATAGATATGGTATGTAAATAGAAAGGGCCATTAAAAATATACAGCATGGTCCAAAATTGCAGTTCTCAGACACTCTCAGTTCTGATTTGATGTTAACGTGTGAATCAGAAATCAGAACCCAGTTTCCTAATAGCTACAGTGAGAGTACAGTTCTTAATCCCTAGTCAGCTAACCTGCGTAAACTGTCCCGTAGCAATTATAGGCCCAAAGGTGACGACTCCAACTGCAGCGGCAGGAAGAGCGAGGCTGAGGAGCGCCTTAAAGGATTCCCCCACATCGATAGCGCCCGTGCGTGGCTGTGTGCGCAGACAGTGTGAGCGCAGCATATACACGATGAGAGCAGGGGCCATGTACGCAAAGATGTGCTTCATGCACAGAAGAACACTGAACCAAACGGTGGCTTCGATATTGCGACCCTAAAATTTAAAATTAGCAAATTATAATCAAATAATAGTTAAAAATTCAGTAGTGTGTTAGACATCATCATCAAGAAGGAAAATGAGCTTAAAAATTAATTTAGTAGTTAACGTCTGCTTCGGAATCAAAGGCCATATCGCTGACATCGAAAGAAAATTAAGTGCAAGGGACCGGAAGAAGCAGTCAGAAAGAAAAGTAGCTCTATGAACAAAGTCACATACCATCAGTCATAGCTACTTGAATGAATAATTCTCAAAAAATTGTACACTAGCTACTAGGTATGTTTATAATGTTGAATAAGTTTCTAGTAGCTGTACTGGAGCTCTTTTTAATAGATACAACTGAGGTTAATTTGTTAAAACTTGAGCTAAATAGATTTTCTTTTAAATTCATTTGAGAAAGAAAGTAGCTATTATTTTTTTAGTAAAGTATAACTATAGCTATTGAATATTAGACAAGTATTCATGAAGAGAGGATAACAAGCAATTAAAAAAAATTGTCATAAATAACAAAGAATTAAAAGTGGTCATAAAATTCATTTGAACTTCCAAGGAAACAACAAAACAATATCTTCCATATTTACTTCTGTTTCAATTTGACTCAAACTTGTAAGAGTTAGGCTGTATTTGATAGTAAATACTAAATTCTAACCTGAAGTAGTCTAGCAAGAGTGAGGAAGAGCAATCCAAATAGCATTCCATTGTACTGAAAGTGAATGTGATCTACAAGCAGCAAACCACAGTTACTCATGATGAGGATGAACACAGGCTGCTCCAGACCCTTACCGTACTTACGGCCAACTTCTACGCAGCACCTGGAAAAAAGATAGCGTCTCTTGGGTGAACATTTTACGTTTCTTGCTTTTAATAGAAAAAAGGTTGTTGAAACCAAAACAATTTAACCCTTGGATTGACAAAATTTAAGAATGTTTGTTACACAATGATATTTAGGAAACCAATTATTTGATTTTTGGTCAGTTCATAGCTTTTATCATATAAATTCGCTGTGCAAAATTTTATTTACCCAAGATTGATGGAAATAGTGTTATTATATTGAATGTATTCGGTTTGTCGAGCTCAAACTCCACAGTCGGTCTTTCGAGGATTAAAGAAATACAAAAGAAAAAAAAATCTAAATACAAAAAAATAATATTTTTAAAAATAAACAGAAAATGTTTTTGAGGAATAGCTACAAAAATAATGTTTTTTGAAAAATACAGAAACTAGTTTTTAAAAAAACACTAGAACAAGTTTTGTGCAACAGATCACTGTGTTTTGTACCTTTTGTTGTAGCTAGTTACAAATAAATATGGCTATAAATAGAACTGGAAAATATTTCACAAACAGAAGAATTTTTTCATTCATTTGCAGAGACCTTTTCAAAATATCGGTTATAACAAACAGCAATCTGGTTAATAAAACTCACAGTGATGGGTTAAAACAACCATTAATCAGTGATATTAAATAAAGTGTAGCTACTTCAATGAAGAGTTATTTAAGATATGGATCTCAATTCATGGAATAAATAATCATTTCGTTACTTACAAATGAGCGCCAAAAGCCAAGAGAATATCTGCGAGTATCACAGAGAGTCTTTGGAAGAGAACAGTCATCGGAGACGAGTAATTCAGATTCTCAACAACAAGCATCTCAGGATCAAAAAACACTGCAAACTGTCAACAAAAGAATTGTGTTCATAATAATATACCACGAGGATTAAATTTGGTACCTAGATAAGTTCCATGTTATCGAACTGTTCAACGATTTTGATTTTTTTTAAAGAAATAATTTTTTCCATTAAAATTTTGATTTTGATTAGCTACCTAACTAAACGATTTTGACTATCTATAGCTAAGAAAAAATTAGATAATAATTATTATCTATACATAATTTCTTATATATTAGAAGGAACTGTCCGATAACTAAAAATTTACACTAAAACATCTTAAACAAGCTAGAATCTCCATAAAATTAGGATTTAAAAAAATATTTCCAGGAGTTAAAAAAAGACAAATATTTTATTTCTTAAATTCTAATAGCTAGGTTTAGAAGAAGGTTCTGATTTTTAATTAACTGAATACCTTTGCAAGAAGCCATTCAAACCAGGCGAATAGAGGAGGGTAATCGAGGGTCCATTCTGACGTCTTTTCGTAGTACCATTCACTGAACGGAACACTGTACGTGATTGCTAGCCAGTTGCGGTGAACTTCAAAATCTGTTGAGAAACTGAAAAAGATTTCATAGATTTAACATGCATCTTTTACACTTCAGGAAAGTCGAATTAGTGACAAATCTAATATAATTCTATTGATCAGGAATTGAATTTGGTTCAGTAACAATGCTATAAAGCAAAAGGTTAGTTTTTAACTAGGAAAGTTGGATTTTTCATCTTGGATATAATTTATTTTTAGATAGTCTTACTAATCATTTTTACTCTGAGATGTCTAAAATAATTCATTTAGCTACTTTAAACTAATAGAGTTTTTGACACCAAGATCCAAGCATAGTCATAAATTCATTTAAAACAGTTTAGAATATTTCCACAAAAGTCAAACCATAATCAAATCAGTTTTGGTTCCATAATAAATAATAGAAGTAAAAACAAAAGGAAATGAAATTGTTCACAGGATAATAAAAATTAATTTAAATTTGTAATCTCATTTTGGTGAATATTCAATAATTTTTTTTTTTTTTTTCAAATTAAGCAATCATTATTATTAATTACATCATGAAAATTATTATGATTAAAATACAAAATAATGTCTTCATTCTATGTAAAATATATTTAGAAAATAAATGTTATTTTGGAGGCTACCTTAATATATAAAAATGATAACCTTAGTAACTGTGACGTCACTCTTAACTTCTACCCGTGATTGGTCAGATTATAAAGCAATGTTAATTGAAGAGTTAAAATGACTTCATTATTTTATTGAGGTAATTTATAAAATACATAACTAGGTACTTACTAAGCTGGAATGAAGAGAGTCTTCAAGCAGGACAGTGTGATGACTGTAGGCCAGAAGTAGCTTTCTCTCTTCAAAGTAGGCATTGTGAAAAAAACTCAAGAAAAATCATTCAATTTGCATGTCTAAGTTCTAATAAATAACTAAATTGGGGTGAATTAGAAAAGGTGAAAACATTGTTGAAATATAACACAAAAAAAATCATTTCGCAATATTTACCCTATCAATTTAATAGGGTAAATTAAGAATTATCGGTCAGTTTCACATCTTCGGTAATATAAGAAAAAAAAACAATAAAATAATTGTTATTTAATTTTTATTGGTATCCATGATACCTGCAGCTTATATGTTACAAGTTAGGTATCAAACAATTTCACATTTTCAATCATATAAAAATTGAATATTTAACCAATATTTTACACCTGCAGGTATCATGGATACTGATACGATTCTTAAACGATAAAATTATGGAGCTGTTCAATAACTCGGAACATACCCTAATAACCTCGGGGAAAATAAGGGGGGGGGGCGGTTGAAATGTAACCCCCTAGTCTCTTAAAAGGACCCCCTGCCCCCATAATGTAGTACAGTGAAACTCTTGAGTTATGAAGTAGCTATTGGTTCTTTCATAAGTCAGAGCCACTTCAAAAGTTCATATCTCAGGTGCACTAGATAGTTTTCTATGATTAATATCTTAGAAAACTATGGTCATTGAGGGGTAACTATGACGCATACCATTTTCTATAATTTTAACATAGAAAACTACTTCATAACTCAAGTGCATTTCATAACTCAGGTCCCCCATTACCCAAGTGCTTCATAACTCAGGAGTGTCACTGTAGCTACAATGAAAGGTATAAAAAAAGACAAGTCACTAGTAAGGTTTCATGTATTTGGCTTGAATCCAAACCCTGTACATTGTGAGCTGTTTTCCCCTATTAACTTGCAGTCTTCTATCCACAATATTTTGTTTCTCTTCAAATCCAGCACTGATGAACAAATCTCTCACTTCATCTGATAAAAGAAAAGAGGGATTAATAAATTGAATTAAATGGGGCGTATCATCTTCGTCGAAACAAAAAATTGTATAGCAAAAAATCAAAAGACGCAAGTACCTACAAGCCATTTAAAAAGAAAACGGTCAAGATTGAAATGTAGCTAGCTCCCGTAATCGGCGATGCTCATTGTGGCAGAAAAGCTACTCCGTGAATGCAGTCACTTACCAAGGAATGTGACGAAAAGGAACACAGGATGAAAGAGGAAAATGAAGAGATGATAGTAAATGAAGCCTACGAGTCTACCTAACATAAAATCTAAGAGGAAAATGAAGAGGTGATAGTAAATGAAGTCAACAAGCTCAACTAACACAAAATAAAATTGTAGTTTAAGATAGCTAAAAAGTATTGAGTACCTACTCTTAACATAATTTTCTAATCCCTCTTTTTTTCTGATAATCCATAGCCTACAAATTATCATCTACCCTGTCCTATCTAGATAGCTTACCTTGGGTAAAGAAGTACGATTTTGTTCCATCTCCTCGTACGTAGCAGTTCTCAGCAATACATTTTCCTTTTTTGAAGCGTAACTGAGCCAAGTCATATCGGCCGTAATCTCTGAAGAGGACCACCCCTCCTGGCTTCAGATATTTGAAGATTTGCTTTGCTACGTTTGCATGCCTGGCAATAAGATGTGAAAATAAGAAGCTATTAAAAAATTGAAATTATAAACATATTTTTAAAAGGATACTAAACTAGAACTCAAGAATTAACTTTTGAAGACGGTAACAGATTTCAGAGATAATGAATTATTATTATAATCATAATTATATAGAACTATACAATATTTAGTAAGGTACTTGAATAGGATAAAGTAGATAATAGCTAATATTTGGAAAAAAAAAGATAGCTATGCATAATTGGAGATATTAAATGAAACAATGAATTGAAAACGTATGCAGCTAAAAAGACCAACAACAATGTTCTAGCAGATTTTTTCCACTTACTAGTCCACAACTATTCAGCTATTATGAAAGGAAAAATTGTCTAATATTAAAATTGTTTATTGAATGATCTAATTTGGGAATGAGGAAACCATTTTAAAATCAAACTAGAACGGGCTTCGACGCTGCTACCTTTTTTATTCATTTTGACCTTAGGACCCGATGACCAATCATCCCACCAAATTTCAGGCAATTAGGTTGACTACTTTTCGAGTTATGCGAATAACAAAATTACAAATAAATACATAACAATCCACAACTTGCGAAGGTAAATATGAAGTTTCCAGTTTTATTTAATTCACACATCTAAACAAAATAGCTAACCATTGTAAAATTTGATAGAATTTGGTTAGCTATACCTAATTCTCTGACAAGGGTTTACACTCACTTGGTAGGGTGAATGGCAGACATGAGGTATATTGAGGTGATGACATCTAACGAGTCAGCGGGAAAAGGAACCTGCCACTCTGTCTCACTCACATCCAAAACAAACACATTAGACCTGGTGGAATAAACAGGAAATTATGTAGCTACAGCAAAGATATGTGCATCTGTGATGATTTGAGAAAAGGTTTACTAATTTCCAAGAGGAAACAATACTAATAGTAATCCATATTATTAAAATTGTTATGGGTAGTTGGGTACATATTCATAACAACAAATTTGTAAGATTTGACAATTTTAAATTAGAAAACCTTGATTTGTAAAATTAGTATCACATCTAACTTTTTTCACAGACATCAATTAGCTAGCAATAAAATTAAAATTCGTTCACTATAGAAATGAGCTTCTTAAAAAATAGGTAATGGGTTCATTCTTTATAATTATCTAGTTAATTAAATTAACTACTAGCTATATTAATGGACTATCTTTAAATAAATAACTATTTACCTGCTACTATCATAATTGGGATGATTCTTAATGATATCAATTGCTGTAGAGGAGAAATCCCCTCCATAGACAAACAGTTCTGGACTGTCATTGGTCTCCAAAACAGGGAAAATGGTGTTACCGACTCCACAACCGATTTCCAGGATACGGTAACTGGCTTCACTTCCCGGAAATGGTGAAACTTCAGCTCTAGGTTGTCCATCACTAACAGGTTTTGTTTTGCTTTCGGATTCTTCATCACTAACAGCTTGCGTTATATTTTCAATAGATGCTTTAGCGGCCTCTTCAGAAGGTGGTGTACTTAAGCTACTGTTAGTTGGATTGATTTTCAATGGGAATGTATCAGCTAATTGAGGAGCTAATTCCGGAAACTCTGTGAATAACCAATTTCTATTTTTGAAGAATCTGAAAAAAGACGAAAAATTTAGTATATGGACAAAAATCATTGAGGTAGAGGGAAAAATATATTTCTGGTGCAAATAAAAATATTAAGTGATAGTAGCTAACTAAAGTCAATCTTTGTGAAACGCAGTTAATGATTAACTCATCTTTATTATAAGTTTTAGTTAGGTTTTATTGTAGCTACTGTGCAATTATGCATTAATTAAAATATGTACATAACAAGTTATCAGTGTTACCTGTTTTCATGGACACCATAAAACTTGTCCCAGTTGAGAGCAGATTTCTCTTCAACAAGAAGGAGTTCTTCAGGAGTGAGTGTTATGTCTGAATTTTTGGAAACTGCTGCTAGTGCATTTTGTTCTTGTTCTTCTCCCCATTCTACATTATCCCTGAAAAAAAAACAAGTTAGTAAGACCAACAAACATCATGAAATATTAAAGCAATAATCATGTTTGAACTTGGAAGAAATTTTTAGCATATTAGAACTAGATTTTGGAATGTTAGAATAAGTTTAAATATGTTGATTGAAAAACTCACCAACAATTGTAAGAAAATATATCACTGTTTTTATTCAAAATTCTTTCTCCATGTTTAGGTTTTTTCCTAAATCTTGTGTACTCATAACAATGTCTAACATTACTGGTTAGATGATTCGGTCTACAGAGACAAACTAATTTTCTGAGCATAATAAAAATATATCAATCTTTTATAAACTAATCTGAAAATAAGAAAGGATTTAAATATTTAATAATAATAAACCATAACTTACTCACCATGCATTGTGTTTGAAGATGTCCCCTTCATTTGTTAGAGTTCTCCCACCAAACTGCGGTCTAGAAATTACTTCTCGTTCTTCTCCAGCTTCAGCCATTTGGCATTCACAAAATAAATCAGATTTCAGACTGGAATACCAATATACGCTATTTAATTACCATTTCAGCCTGCGCAGTATAATATTACTCCTAGCGAGTCCTATGTATCAGTTCAGATTGCGCCTGGTGAATTTGGCTGACTTCTCCTCTTATTAAAATAAATATTCATACAATATCCATGTCACCATAAAAAAGAATGTCTCCTCAAACCCAGAATTTTTTGTATAATAATTGGGGATTTGGGCACAGCAAATAACATGGGAACATGGGAAATAAATAGGACTTGGACCCAGGATTAATCCTCAGGCTCAAATCCAGTCATATTTTTCAGACTGACTGGCGTAGCTACTAGCCAGTCTGAAAAGTGAAAAGGTCTCCTCAGACGGTCAGACGCAGGATTTTGTACAGAAATCGGGATTTAGGCGCAGCAAATCACAAAGGAACATAGGAATTAAATAGGAATTGGGCCATATTGAATTTGATGGTAAATTCCTCTGGCATGTCAAAGGACTTTTCAAATTTCTATAATGAATATTCCTGCAATGTCAGAGGACTTTAGCTAATTATTCTTATATTACCATTAATTTTGGGAGGGGAAATTGGAAGATGTTGGAGGATATTTTACAGATTTTTCGAAAATTTTACAGATTTGTGTGCAGTACAACAAACTACCTAGCAGATGGCTACAACAAACTATATTAAATAATGAAATCAAATGAGGGATAGCATAATACTACCTAATTAACATTGGAAATGAAGTAAAACAAAGTTACAAAACAGGAATATAAAATTTCAAAAACAAAAGAAATAAAAAATTATTTTATTATTTAGATTAGCATTAGTCTAGTTATTAATTGAGTTAAGAGTAGGTATACCTATTTAATCATATTTTTTAATTTAATCAAAAAATAAAATGAGAAATAACACAGAAAGATGTATATAATAATAGAACTGTCAGACTATTGGGGCTGCAGGTCATCGGACTAGTTGGGAGTGGGCCATGGGGTGTTGGACTAGTGGGGCGTCGGACCGACGGATTAATGATGTGTCCACTGTCGGACTAATGGCACTTCCCCAACTTCCCAGTCTGAAAAAAATGTCTTCACAGACTTAGGATTTTTTGAAATAATTGAGATTTGGGAGCAGCAAATAACATGGGAACATAGGAATTAAAAAGGACTTGGGCGCAGGATTAATCCTCAAATTCTTGCTTTACTTTTCATACTGGTCCAGTCCCACTGTCCCTCAGTCTGTATTTGGTGCACAAAATTCCACTGACTTTTGGAAAAAGCTGAAAAAAACCACCATAAATTTCCAGTGATTTGGCTGAGCTTGATCCACCAACATTTTGCCCATTTTTCCACCGAAAATTAATGGTAATATAGGAATAAGTACCTAGGTAACAATCCACCGACTTTGTCAGAATAACAGGTAATAAAATATGACCAAACTCGCCATTTTAATGGCGAGTTTCTGACAGTTATTTTGAACCTTTTAATTGCAAATGGCGAGTTTAATCTATTTTTCTCCTATGCTACAATGTTATTTTGGAGAGAATTTATGATAATTTAGTCATTTTGATGAGAGCTGGAGAGACAAATGGAGAGTTTATGAGCCATACTATTTTACTTGGTGCCAGAATATCATTTTCAATTGAGAAAAATTTCACCGACAAATCGGTAGAATTTGCCATGAGATACAGTCTGGACTGTCCCCTTAGATCAGTTTATTGTCACTTAAAAATTCAAGTCAAATAGTATGGCTCATAAACTCGCTATTTATCTCTCCAGCTCTCTCCAAAAATCACCAGATTTCTCTCCAAAACAAGACATAACACCCCGGGTGATACTCCCCGGGGAGAGCTGCGACTATGGTAATTTGTCAGGGGCACAGAAAAATAGATTTATAAAAAGAGAAGAAACTTTAGTGTCCGTATCGTATGAAATTACAAATCTGTATGTAAATATTATTTTATAAATTTTTTATATTTAAAGCAAATAAGCCATAGCTACTACCACTTATAGTTTGTTTCAATCAAATCTGTTCAATATTGAAAGAGTAGTAACGATTTTCCCAAAATCCACAAACAATAACAATCAGAGGGTGTTTTTAGGCTGCGCTCCTAGTGGGTCGCAGCAATAAATAACAAATATTAATGCTCCAATAAGGTAATTCATTTACATGTCTTCAAAAAATAATACAAACAATCGAATATTGGCAACTCAGGTTTGGCGGCAAACTTACAATAGTAAATTATCAAATCCGAGTTATAATAACACTCTTGCACCCATCCTGAGAACAGCACCCAAACCAGAGAAAGTTGTACCCAAACCAGAGAAAGTTGTACCCAAACCAGAGAAAGTTGTACCCAAACCAGAGAAAGTTGTACCCAAACCAGAGAAAGTTGTACCCAAACCAGAGAAAGTTGCACCCAATTCAGAGAATTGCACACTTCCTAATCAATCATTAATCTCTTCCCAAACATGAAATATCACTACCTAATCCAGGTACAAGAATGAACAAGTCCATTTAAAATCAAATATTTAGAGTATTAATAATTAAATTTTCAATATTCTACTCTATAGAATTTGAAAATTTGTAGCAAATACATCAGGCTACCAATTAAAGCTTTTTTCAAGTAAAACGAATCATTATTGAAAGAGAAGCAATTTTAGTGGTACCATCAGAAAAGATTTCCAAGTCCTTACAAAATTCTAATTTTTGACCATTAAAATTCAATTTTTCGAAATTCTATTCTCTAGAAATTGTAGTAAATACACCAGTCTACATATTTAAGCTTGTTTAGACCGAATCAATTCATTATTGAAGAAGAATAAGCAATTTTAGTGACAAAATCGGAAAAAATTACAAGTCCATACGATTATATTTTATAAAATTTTGACATTTAAAATTATTATTATTAATAATTATTTCTCTAGAAAGTGTAGCGAATAAGTCAGGCTATCATATGAAGTTTGTTTCAATCAAATCGGTTGACTATTGAAGGAGTAGTGACTAGTCTTGCAAAATCCCCAACAACAACAACAACAATCAAGGGGTGTTCTTAGGCTGCTCTCCTAGCAGGTCGCAGCAATGATTCAATTATCGTAAATTCTCTCCAAAATACATTATAGCATAGAAGAAAATTAGATATTTCACACCATTTCCAATTGAAGGGCTCAAAATAACTGTCCCAAACTCACCATTAAAATGGCAAGTTTAGACATGTTTTATTACCTGGTTAAAAATTAGAATCTTAGATTTATGATTTTGCATTTAGGGCAGAACAAATGCCCATGCCACTGCCAGTTTGTATTTGGTGCACTGAACTCCTCTGACTTTTTCAAAAAAAATTGAGAAATAGCTGTCAACATTTTTTATCATTTTGTCTAGTCCTCCAACATTTTTCCAGTTTCCCCTCCAAAAATTAATGGTAATACCTATAGGAATTAATATCTAAATCCATATTTTAAAGTGTGGCAGGAAAGTCGCCAGTTTAGTGAGAAAATGGATCCAGGTCGCCACATTTAAGATACTTTAAAGGAGAAATTTGGCTTCCTAGTGAAGATTTTACACTTCGAAACATCCTTATGCTTCATGCCTGATGCATGTGTATCTCTTGAGACTATTTAAGGAGTGATTTACTTGTTATTTACAGTTTTTCTAACTTATTTAACCCCTCAAAGGTCACCAATATACTGGCGACTTTGTTCATACTTTATAACATGTATCTAAATATTCTCCGACATTGCATGAATTTTTTTATTAGAGAAATTGAATATCTGCCGACATATCATTGGAATTTACCACCAAATACAATATGGTGCCCATGTTTAACCACCAGTCTGCAGAATATGGGACATTTTTAACATTTTCTGTGCAAACAATTCTTAATTTTCTCCTATATTTACATGTATTTTACTGAGAACAGAAGCCAAAATGGAGGATTTCTTGGAGAACACTTTACCAGTTCCTGCAGTCTGGTTAAACTGGGTCCTACGAATAACCCAAATGAAGTCCTACGAATAACCCAAATGAAACCCAAATGAAGTCCTACGAATAACCCAAATGAAACCCAAATGAAGTCCTACGAATAACCCAAATGAAGTCCTACGAATAACCCAAATGAAACCCAAATGAAGTCCTACGAATAACCCAAATGAAACCCAAATGAAGTCCTACGAAAAACCCAAATGAAGTCCTACGAATAACCCAAATGAAACCAAATGAACCCAAATGAAGACCTACGAATAACCCAAATGAAACCAATGAACCCAAATGAACCCAAATGAAACCAATGAACCCAAATGAACCCAAATGAAACCAATGAACCCAAATGAACCCAAATGAAACCAATGAACCCAAATGAAGTCTTACGAATAACCCAAATGAACCCAAATGAAGTCCTACGAATAACCCAAATGAACCCAAATGAAACCAATGAACCCAAATGAAACCCAAATGAACCCAAATGAAGTCCTACGAATAACCCAAATGAAACCAATGAACCCAAATGAAGTCTTACGAATAACCCAAATGAACCCAAATGAAACCAATGAACCAAAATGAACCCAAATGAAGTGCTACGAATAACCCAAATGAAGCAGAAACAATCCAAATGAAGATAAAAACGAATTAAAATGAAGTAGAAAGGGAGAAAAAAAGATTCAAATGAATCTTACCCTCTTTTTATCTTGCCCTATTGTTATCTTGCCCTATTGTTATCTTGCCCTATTGTTATCTTGCCCTATTGTTATCTTGCCCTATTGTTATCTTGCCCTATTGTTATCTTGCCCTATTGTTATCTTGCCCTATTGTTATCTTGCCCTATTGTTATCTTGCCCTATTGTTATCTTGCCCTATTGTTATCTTGCCCTATTGTTATCTTGCCCTATTGTTATCTTGCCCTATTGTTATCTTGCCCTATTGTTATCTTGCCCTATTGTTATCTTGCCCTATTGTTATCTTGCCCTATTGTTATCTTGCCCTATTGTTATCTTGCCCTATTGTTATCTTGCCCTATTGTTATCTTGCCCTATTGTTATCTTGCCCTATTGTTATCTTGCCCTATTGTTATCTTGCCCTATTGTTATCTTGCCCTATTGTTATCTTGCCCTATTGTTATCTTGCCCTATTGTTATCTTGCCCTATTGTTATCTTGCCCTATTGTTATCTTGCCCTATTGTTATCTTGCCCTATTGTTATCTTGCCCTCTTTTTATCTTGCCCTCTTTTTATCTT
Organism: Caprella mutica; assembly: GCA_947561585.1. NCBI lineage: Eukaryota > Metazoa > Arthropoda > Malacostraca > Amphipoda > Caprellidae > Caprella > Caprella mutica. Next base: position 52,288 of record CANNZV010001880.1, read on the forward strand.
GCCCTCTTTTTATCTTGCCCTCTTTTTATCTTGCCCTCTTTTTATCTTGCCCTCTTTTTATCTTGCCCTCTTTTTATCTTGCCCTCTTTTTATCTTGCCCTCTTTTTATCTTGCCCTCTTTTTATCTTGCCCTCTTTTTATCTTGCCCTCTTTTTATCTTGCCCTCTTTTTATCTTGCCCTCTTTTTATCTTGCCCTCTTTTTCCTTATCTTCATTTTCCGTACCTTTCTTCTTCCATACCTTCTTTTTCCGTACCTTCTTTTTCCGTACCTTCTTTTTCCATACCTTCTTTTTCCATACCTTTCTTCTTCCGTACCTTCTGTTTCCGTACCTTTCTTTTTGCGTATCTTCTTTTTCCGTACCTTCTTTTTCCGTACCTTCTTTTTCCGTACCTTTCTTCTTTCGTACCTTCTTTTTCCATACCTTCTTTTTCTGTACCTTCTTTTTCTGTACCTTCTTTTTCCGTACCTTCTGTTTCCGTACCTTCTGTTTCTGTATCTTCTTTTTCCGTACCTTCTTTTTCCGTACTACCTTTCTTCTTCCATATCTTCTTTTTCTGTACCTTTCTTCTTCCGTACCTTCTGTTTCCGTACCTTTCTTCTTTTGTACCTTCTTATTATGTACCTTCTTTTTCCGTACCTTCTTTTTCTGTACCTTCTTTTTCCGTACCTTCTTTTCCCATACCTTCTCTTTCTGTACCTTCTCTTTCTGTACCTTCTTTTTCCATATTTTCTTTTTCCATACTTTCTTTTTCTTCCTTTTTAAAAGTAAGAAAAATGTATCCTTTTTTTCCCCAAGAAAGGGGAAATAAGTTATTAAAATAATTCGATATTCTTGAGAAAGAAATAATGTTATTTCAGAGTTATTGAAATATATATAGTTATTTTTATTTTAAATCATATTTCATAACAGGGAGTGTACCCCTTCATGTACAGACGGGGGTGTTAGAACACAACAGTGACAGATGTTGTATTGTTATAAAACTTATTGAGTAATTTGGAGAACTTGATAGTTTCACCTATCACTGTGAATATTAATAATGGTGACCGGACGTTTCGTTAACGGATGATTCGTTACTAGGACGTTTCGTTTCTATAGGACGTTGTTATCGTCCGCTGAGGGCAGAACAAACATGTTGCTCAAAGAATGTAGCTATAGTTCCCTAGTTGATTCTATCTTTAAATGTTAAATTAAATGGCAATGAAAATAGATAGAAAATGAAGAGTTTTATTTCTAAATCTTATTCTACAAGTTTATAGGATGCATGGAAAGGGTGAAAAGGAAAATGGAACAAGGACAAGACTACACATAAGAAGCATGGACAAGGATGATGATGAGGCTGCAAAACAAATGAATAAAATGAACAACATGCAAGGTAAGTATGTGAATATTATGTGAAATATGCAATGAACATGATATAATGACAATATATGAAATACACTTACAGGTTACAACAATGATGATGAATGAACATGAATGGATGATGAGGAGAGGAAGAATTTGCAGGTTAACTGACAGTATTAAAGAAGATTGCTTATTTTTAACATGCATGGATTGCAACTTACAATAGGTTATTAATCCTGAAACAATATAGATAACATCAATAAATTGAACAAAATATTGATCTATTTTTGTATCAACAGATCATGGTAAATGGTCCTACTACAACGTTTCGTTACTAGGAGGATTCGTTACCAGTTTATTTTTTTATGAATTGGAAACGATTTTTTATTAGACAATTTTATTTTAGACTACAATTTTATACCAATCCCATGTATTACAATTTTTACTACTTCAAAAATAGCGTCTACTTTTTAAACATTATATTTTTTATTCGTTTAGTTATACATTGATTTTAATCAGATGTATTAAAATTAATAATCATTACTTAATTTCTTTGATTAGAAAAGCTGGAAGTGATAATACCATGGATTGCAATCGATATACAAGTTAAATAACAATAAATCTATCTTTTTTTGTCCTCATACGATTGAAAATGTGGTTCAGTCCGAGAACTCGGAGATAATACCTACATTGGGAAAATCTTTTGTTTTTCATATTTTGGAAAATGTTTTAACGTTAGGGTAAAATTCCAACTACCAGATGTTACAAGTTACCGAATGAAAATAACTTAATGAAAAGAAACATAACCTTCCGCAATTTTGCGAAAGTAATAATTATTTTCGATCATATAAGAAAAGACTATATAATTTAACATTTCAACTCTTTATTCTTATTCTTATATACTATTTTCTAAAATGTTTGAAAACTTCCAGTAATTGGTTCACATTGGGAAAAATATTCAATAGCTATTTATAATTTATGTGATTGGTATATTTTTCAGTCTATAACTCATTTCGAATTATAAAAATTGTTAGTAGCGATTTGGAACAAAAAATCTGGTAACGAATTATCGTCCTAGTAACGAAACGTCCGTTAACGAAATGTCCGGGTACGAAACGTCCTAGCACCGTTTCGTCCTAGCACCAAATGATGGTTGTTTTAACCCTTCAGTGCAAATATTAATAATAACAAATGATGGTTGTTTTAACCCTTCACTGTGAATGAATACCAGATAAATACCAAATGAAAACTAAATGAATATCAAATGAAAATCAAATGAATATAAAATGAATATAAAAAGAATATAAAATGAAAATCGAATGAAGACCATATGAATACTAAATGTTTGAATTGTTTCTACTTCATTTGAATTCGTTTTTAGCTTCATTTGAGTTGTTCATTTTTAGCTTCATTTGGGTTATTCGTTTTTAGCATCAATTGGATTGTTTCTGCTTCATTTGGGTTGTTTCTGCTTCATATGGGTTGTTCATTTTTAGCTTCATATGGGTTGTTCATTTTTAGCTTCATATGGGTTGTTCATTTTTAGCTTTATATGGGTTGTTCATTTTTAGCTTCATATGGGTTGTTTCTGTTTCATTTGGGTTGTTTCTGCTTCTTTGGGATGTTCGTTTTTATGTTCATTTGGGTTGTTTCTGCTTCTTTGGGATGTTCGTTTTTATGTTCATTTGGGTTATTCGTAGGACTTCATTTGGGTTATTCGTAGGACTTCATTTGGGTTTCACCGTATCATTTGGGTTATTCGTAGGACTTCATTTTGGTTTCATTTGGGTTATTCGTAGGACTTCATTTTGGTTTCATTTGGGTTATTCGTAGGACTTCATTTTGGTTTCATTTGGGTTATTCGTAGGACTTCATTTGGGTTTCATTTGGGTTATTCGTAGGACTTCATTTTGGTTTCATTTTGGTTTCATTTAGGTTTCATATGATTTGAGTTCATTTGGGTTCATTTGAGATATTCGTAGGACCGGGTTTAACCAGACTGAAGAATATGGAACATTTTTCCAAGATTCTCTGCAGTCTAACTGTCTAAGGGAGTTTTTGATTGATTTTAGAAATTGGAGATCTTAAATTAATACCTATGTTAACATTAATTTTTTGTTACCATTAAAATTTCACAAAAATTCTGAGCCAAGCCAATTTGGCTCATATTTTGAAGATTTCAAGCCAAAATTAACATGGGAACATAAGAATTAATTCAAAATTTTAAGCCAATTAAACGATGAATCTGAGTTTTGACCTTTTGAAATCTAAGCCAATTAATTGGCTTTAACTGACATACCTACTCTGTAACCAGTCTGCAGAATGTGTCTCTTCTCCTGCAGAGATTTTAATTGGAGAGACAGTTACTCTCTGACTCTCAGTAGCAGATTCATAATCTCCCGCAGCTATATTAATGGTAACATAGGAATTAATTCAAAATCTCCCGCAGCTAAATTAATGGTAATATAGGAATTAATTCAAGATCTCCCGCAGAGATCTCCAATTTCTAAAAATTCAATCAAAAACTCCCGCAGAGAGTCTTGGAAAAATGTTCCATATTCTGCAGACTGGCTCTGTAACATGGGTCAAATGCCAGAAATGTAAATGCAGGGTTTAGGTAGAATTTCTTGGAGACACTTGTGCCAAATTCTGCAGTCTGGGTTCCACTTCTAAGTTTATTCTAGCCTATAGGCAGCAAGGGACACTGAGTAACTACCTGCCTAGGAGTTATAGGACTAGGACTAAGGACTTAAGTCACCTAACTAGCCTAATAGTTAACCTACCAATTTTTAATTAGGTGAGTACCTAGGTAATTTCAGTAGGTATTCTTGTAGGTAGTTAAGAATATAACTAACTAATAACGAGATATTTTCTATAAACAGAAGTTTTTCCTAAGATTTGGTCTTGCCTATGATGTTAAAACTATATTTTATTTTATTAAACCGGTGCCAGAGCCAGTTGGAGTGTTGGAATAACATTCAGGCCCCGCGTGGATTATTGAGAGTTCAAAACTCAGTAGGTTTTATTAATACTGAAATAACAAACACTGATTTGATGACGTAACAGATAACTAACTGATTTGAAATCATCCCGCCCCATCTGATAACAACTAAAAAATTTATTATTAATAAGAATGTGAACAAAAAACCTATAAGAATGATGTTTAAAAACTTAATAACGATCTATTTTATCAGTTAGTCAAGTCTAACGATTAGAAGTTAATTCATAAATAAAGCTAATCACGATGTAGTGACGTCATCGAATCACTGGACTGTGTTTGTTCTTTGTACATTTAGGGTATTTAAAGTCCTATAGATTGAGTCTACTTTTGGGAGATTGTGTCATGTCTTCTACCTAATTTGTATTTTCCGAGTTTTAGTCAATAACGTTCTTTCATTATTCTGCAAAATTTTGTCTTTGGTAAAATAAAACATGATAGTACCTAGGTTCAAGGCTTATATGCACTGTAATAGTCTATAAGCCTTGCCTAGGTTAACTGGTAGACTAGTTAGGGCCTTATTGGAAGAATGTTTAAGATAAAACTTAGGTATACTATCATTTTTGATATTGAGTTAGCTAATCCCTGTTGTGTGTAAACTAACAATAAAACAGTACCTATTGACAGACTGTCTGTCAATAGGTACTGTTTTAATCTAATGATATGCCAAAGATAAATGTTCCTCACTAGGTGACGCAATATCAATACCTAATTTAGTTTCGTTTCCATGATTTACAGACATTTTTTTGGGGGAAAATGTCTTTGCAATTGGCCAATATTGGCCTGCATAACATGTTAACTTAAACTGTTAAGTCACTAAAGTGTTAGCTACCTAGTAGAGATATCTTTTTCTGTTTGTAGAAAAATTAGTGTAATATTGGGATTACCTAATTGACAATTCATAAGTTTGTAGCAAAATTAATGTACCTTATTAGGTTATTCAAAATTGTTGAGAATATTTTGCTACAATTTTACAAAGTTGAAAGTAGAAACTGAAGCTGGTAAAGTGTTTGTAGAGATCTCTTATTCTGTTTGTAGCAAAATTAATGTAGCGTCAGACCGGGTGGCTTTGCGCACTTCAACATTCCGGGTGAAGTTGCGCATCGGTAATTGACGGTGAATGCGTGAAAATATTTCAAATCTGACAACACCATTAGAAAGAGCAGCTATTAAACCCCCTAGTGCATAAATTTCACGAAAATCGTAAGAGATTAGGTATAGATACTAAGTGTTCAAACAGAGACCTATGTTTTTTATGGCAAAATAATTATTTTGGACTAGAATCGAATCTCCGCGAACTATGCTGTAGTGTTGATAATTATGCTCCAATTTGATTGCAATTTACGTTGGATATGCATAATTTACTGCAGATTAACGTCATGTAAGATGATTTTAATAATAATTATAAATTATTGAGATATAACCAATATACTAGATGCGCAACATCACCCTGGGAATATTTTAATTCACGGGTGGACTTGCGCACATTTATTAATAAAGTTAAAGAGCTCTTATTCATTAATAAACCTGTGATATTCATCCCCGATACTACTATATCACGGCAGTTACACAGCAGCCTCACGGCAGTTGCACAGCAGCCTCACGGCAGTTGCACAGCAGACTCACGGCAGTTGCACAGCAGACTCACGGCAGTTGCACAGCAGACTCACGGCAGTTGCACAGCAGCCTCACTGCAGTTGCACAGCAGACTCACTGCAGTTGCACAGCAGACTCACGGCAATTTAACAGCAGTCTCACGGCAATTTAACAGCAGTCTCACGGCAATTTAACAGCAGTCTCACGGCAATTCCACAGAAGTCTCACGGCAATTCCACAGAAGTCTCACGGCAATTCCACAGAAGTCTCACGGCAATTCCACAGAAGTCTCACGGCAATTCCACAGAAGTCTCACGGCAATTCCACAGAAGTCTCACGGCAATTCCACAGAAGTCTCACGGCAATTCCACAGAAGTCTCACGGCAATTCCACAGAAGTCTCACGGCAATTCCACAGAAGTCTCACGGCAATTCCACAGCAGTCTCACGGCAATTCCACAGCAGTCTCACGGCAATTGCACAGCAGACTCACGACAATTGCACAGCAGACTCACGACAATTGCACAGCAGACTCACGACAATTGCACAGCAGACTCACGACAATTGCACAGCAGACTCACGACAATTGCACAGCAGACTCACGACAATTGCACAGCAGACTCACGACAATTGCACAGCAGACTCGCGGCAATTGCACAGCAGACTCGCGGCAATTGCACAGCAGCCTCGCGGCAATTGCACAGCAGCCTCGCGGCAATTGCACAGCAGCCTCGCGGCAATTGCACAGCAGCCTCGCGGCAATTGCACAGCAGCCTCGCGGCAATTGCACAGCAGACTCGCGGCAATTGCACAGCAGACTCGCGGCAATTGCACAGCAGACTCACGGCAATAGCACAGCAGACTCACGGCAATTACACAGCAGACTCACGGCAATTACACAGCAGACTCACGGCAATTACACAGCAGACTCACGGCAATTACACAGCAGACTCACGGCAATTACACAGCAGACTCACGGCAATTACACAGCAGACTCACGGCAATTACACAGCAGACTCACGGCAATACCACAGCAGACTCACGGCAATACCACAGCAGACTCACGGCAATACCACAGCAGACTCACGGCAATACCACAGCAGACTCGCGGCAATTCCACAGCAGACTCGCGGCAATTCCACAGCAGACTCGCGGCAATTCCACAGCAGTCTCACGGCAATTCCACAGCAGTCTCACGGCAATTCCACAGCAGTCTCACGGCAATTCCACAGCAGTCTCACGGCAATTCCACAGCAGTCTCACGGCAATTCCACAGCAGTCTCACGGCAATTCCACAGCAGTCTCACGGCAATTCCACAGCAGTCTCACGGCAATTCCACAGCAGTCTCACGGCAATTCCACAGCAGTCTCATGGCAATTCCACAGCAGTCTCACGGCAATTCCACAGCAGTCTCACGGCAATTCCACAGCAGACTCACGGCAATTCCACAGCAGACTCACGGCAATTGCACAGCAGACTCACGGCAATTGCACAGCAGACTCACGGCAATTGCACAGCAGACTCACGGCAATTGCACAGCAGACTCACGGCAATTGCACAGCAGACTCACGACAATTGCACAGCAGACTCACGGCAATTGCACAGCAGACTCACGGCAATTGCACAGCAGACTCACGGCAATTCCACAGCAGACTCACGGCAATTCAACAGCAGACTCACGGCAATTCCACAGCAGATTGGGGCAGTTGCATAGAAGATTGGGGCAGATTCACGGCAGTTGCATAGCATATCGGGGTTAGATTTTCTATGCACAGTTTATACATAGGATGAACTTGCGCACTGCGCAGTTTCACATTGGGTGAATTTGCGCAGTGCGCAAGTACACCCGGTAATTGCGCAAAATTCACCCGGTTTATCCCCACAATCTTTGCGCACAGTTTTTCGATGATAACTTTTTTTCTATTGAACTTAATGAGTTGAAACTTGGTGAGCACCTAGGTCTATCCTTCATCTATCTGCACACAAAAAATCAGATTGCTGACTTCTCTAGTTTTTTCGTAAAATCAAAGTATGCGGAAAATGCGCAAAGCCACCCGGTCCGACGCTAAATATAGGGATTAATAATTAATTCTGAAGTGTTTATCAGTTTATAACTTCATAGCAAAATTAATGTGAATTGTGAGCAAGTAAAGATAACGGACCAGCCGTTGGTCCGTTATCTTTACTTGCTCACAATTCACATTAATTTAGCTATGAAGTCCATTATCTCTACTAGCTTCATTTCTGGTCTGTTAACTTTACTTGGTTAAGTATACTATTAATATTTGACCAATAATTCTAAATAGGATAACATTTTGGAATCATAGATAGGTACCACATTAAAGGATTTAAGCATAATTTTTTACATATTTATACCTACCACTCTTTCTTCACAACTTCAAAATGGATCACATTTTTTTCATAAATTGTTTCAATTAATAAAACTTTCCAAATTTATGTACAATCATAATGAATCATTTTTTATTATCATTTATTAGGTTTGTATATTTATAAATTTATTAACTATTATTTATTAAAATTCAAAACTATTAAACCAAAATTAAATTTTCTGGCCTGTCCAGTCTGCAGAATGTGTCTCTTCTCCTGCAGAGACTTTAATTTGAGATAGAGCTACTCTCTGACTCTCAGCAGCAGATTCAGAATCTCCCGCAGCTAAATTAATGGTAACATAGGAATTAATTCAAAATCTCCCGCAGCTAAATTAATGGTAACATAGGAATTAATTCAAGATCTCCCGCAGAGATCTCCAATTTCTAAAATTCAATCAAAAACTCCCGCAGAGAGTCTTGGAAAAATGTTCCATATTCTGCAGACTGGTGGCCTGTTATCTTTACCTACTAGCTTAACTTATGGTCTATTATCTTTACTTGCTCCAATTATCTAATGTAAAAATAGGAATTAGCTAGCGTCAGACCGAGTGGCCTTGCGCACCTCAAAACTCCGGGTGAAGTTGCGCATCGGTCATTGACGAGGAATGCGTGAAAATATTTCAAATCTGACAACACCATTGGAAAGAGCAGCTCTTAAACCCCCCAGTGCATAATTTTCACGGAAATCTTAAGAGATAAAGTATAAATACAAAGTGTTCAAACAGAGACCAATGTTTTTTATAGCAAAATAATTATTTTGGACTAGAATCGAATCTCCGCGAACTTTGCTGTAGTGCTGATAATTATGCTCAAATTTGATTGAAAATTACGTTGGATACGCATAATTTACTGTAGATTAACGTTATGTAAGATAATATAATAATAATAATTTAATAATAATTATAAATTATTGAGCTATAACCAATATAATAGATGCGCAAGAACACCCGGGGAATATTTTAATTCACGGTTGGACTTGCGCACATTTATTAGTAAAGATAAAGAGCTCTTGTTCATTAATAAGCCTGTGATATTCATCTCCGATACTCCTATAGTGCGCAAGTGGTAAAGTAAAATAACCAAATTTTCTGTTTGACCAAGGTTCGGAATAGTAAACAAGTAAACAGTTGCATATCAGTTTGGGGCAGATTCATGGCAGTTCGGGACAGATTCAAGTGAGTTGCATATCAACTGATGGGCCAGATTCATGGCAGTTGCACAGGAGATCGAGACAGATGTTCGGTTCAGCGTCATGGCAGTTCGGTTCAGCGTCATGGCAGTTCGGTTCAGCGGCATGGCAGTTCGGGGCAGCGTCATGGCAGTTCGGGGCAGCGTCATGGCAGTTGAGGGCGCCGTCATTGCAGTTTGGGGCAGCTTCATCGCAGTTCAGGGAAGATTCACAGCAGTTCGGGGCAGATTCACAGCACCGTCATGGCAGTTCGTGGTAGATTCAAAGCAGCGTCATGGCAGTTCGTGGTAGATTCAAAGCAACGTCATGGCAGTTCGTGGTAGATTCAAAGCAACGTCATAGCAGTTTGGGGGCAGATTCACAGCAGCATCATTGCAGTTCAGTGCTGATTCATGGCAGTTGGAAGCTGATTCACGGGAGTTGCATAGCAGCTGATGGGCCAGATTCACGGCAGTTGCACCGGAGATCGGGGAAGTTGCACAGGAGATCGGGGAAGTTGCACAGGAGATCGGGGAAGTTGCACAGGAGATCGGGGAAGTTGCGCAGGAGATCGGGGAAGTTGCGCAGGAGATCGGGGAAGTTGCGCAGGAGATCGGGGAAGTTGCGCAGGAGATCGGGGAAGTTGAGCAGGATATCGGGGAAGTTGCACAGGAGATCGGGGAAGTTGCACAGGAGATCGGGGAAGTTGCACAGGAGATCGGGGAAGTTGCACAGGAGATCGGGGAAGTTGCACAGGAGATCGGGGAAGTTGCACAGGAGATCGGGGAAGTTGCACAGGAGATCGGGGAAGTTGCACAGGAGATCGGGGAAGTTGCACAGGAGATCGGGGAAGTTGCACAGGAGATCGGGGAAGTTGCACAGGAGATCGGGGAAGTTGCACAGGAGATCGGGGAAGTTGCACAGGAGATCGGGGAAGTTGCACAGGAGATCGGGGAAGTTGCACAGGAGATCGGGGAAGTTGCACAGGAGATCGGGGAAGTTGCACAGGAGATCGGGGAAGTTGCACAGGAGATCGGGGAAGTTGCACAGGAGATCGGGGAAGTTGCACAGGAGATCGGGGAAGTTGCACAGGAGATCGGGGAAGTTGCACAGGAGATCAGGGAAGTTGCACAGGAGATCGAGACAGATGGCAGTTCGGGGCAGCATCATGGCAGTTCGGGGCAGCGTCATTGCAGTTCGGGGCAGCGTCATGGCAGTTCGGGGCAGCGTCATGGCAGTTCGGGGCAGCGTCATGGCAGTTCGGGGCAGCGTCATGGCAGTTCGGGGCAGCGTCATGGCAGTTCGGGGCAGCGTCATGGCAGTTTGGGGCAGCGTCATGGCAGTTTGGGGCAGCGTCATGGCAGTTCGGGGCAGCGTCATGGCAGTTCGGGGCAGCGTCATGGCAGTTCTGGTCTGATTCATGGCAGTTCTGGGGCAGATTCTCGGCAGCGTCATTGCAATTCAGGGCAGATTCACGGCAGCGTCATTGCAATTCAGGGCAGATTCATGGCAGCGTCATTGCAATTCAGGGCAGATTCACAGCAGCGTTATAGCAGTTTGGGTCAGCATCATTGCAGTTCAGGGCAGATTCACAGCAGCGACATAGCTGTTCGGGTCAGCATCATTGTAGTTCGGGGAAGATTCATAGCAGTTCGGGGTAGATGCAAAGCAGCGTCATAGCAGTTTGGGGCAGATGCAAAGCAGCGTCATAGCAGTTTGGGGCTATGACAGCATATCAGATGATATGCACAAAAGTTGCATATCATCTGATGGGCCAGATTCACGACAGTTGCACAGGAGATAGGGCAAAGGTGCTAGCATTTTTACAGCCAATTGGTACCATTCTAGATAACAAAAGTATGAATTTGCTTATAAACAGTTGGAACATGGATGGAGTTTTCTATGTACAGTTTATACATAGGGTGAACTTGCACACTGCGCTGGTTCACATCGGGTGTACTTGCTGTGCGCAAGTACACCCGGTAAGTGCGCAAAATTCACCCGGTTTTCCCCTATGATCTTTGCGCACAGTTTTTCGATGATAACTTTTTTTCTATTGAATTTACAAAGTTTAAACTTGGTGTGCACGTAGATCTACCCTTCTCCAGTTTTTTCGTAAAATCAAAGTATGCGGAAAATGCGCAAAGCCCCGGTCTTACGCTAATTTAAAAAAATTCGCAAAGTTCTGCCTTAAGTCAATTTGGACTAATTTTTTGAGATTTCAAGACAAAATTAAGTTGAAGTCTCATGTTACAGAGTAAGTCAGTTAAAGCCAATTAATTGGCTTAAATTTCAAAAGGTCAAAACTCAGATAAGTATGTCTAATTGGCTCAAATTTTTTTAATTAATTCCTATGTTCCCATGTTAATTTTGGCTTGAAATTTTCAAAAATTGAGCCAAATTGGCTAGGCTCAGAATTTTTGTGAAATTTTGGCTCCAAAATTGGCTTACAATTTTCCAGCCTCTGACACATGATTAACATAGAAATTAATTCAAAATTTGAAGCCAATTGCATATATCTGAGTTTTGAGTTTCCACCATTTGAAATGTAATCGAATTAATTGGCTTTAACTGACATACTTAAATTCTCAACAACCAGTCTGTAAAATATGAGACATTTCTAACATTTTCTGTGCAAACAATCATTAATTTCCCATTTTTCATCTATATTTACATGTATTTTACAGAGAACAGAAGCCAAAATAGAAGATTTTTTGGAGAACAGTTTAGTTCTCCAGTTCCTGTTCCTGCAGTCTAGAGTCTATAACATGGCCTCATGGCTCTCGCTGTCACGGTCACCAAAAGAGATAAATTTTTCTTAAAGATGATCAATTTATAACAAGTTCTCAATTTCTCCAAAATGAAATTGTATCCTTAGAAATATAGAAAAAAATTATATATTTCTTGACATATATATCACAGCTGACTGGCCAGACCCCATGTAGCTATGATGTATATTTACATTTTTACCCAGTAAAGCTTTAAGGGCTCAAAATTTTAATCATAAACTTGCCAACTGCATTGCAAATAGCAATAAAGGCCGTGCTTTATTCTAATTACCATTTACTGGGCTATTGACAAAATAAAATAATATTAGCTACTCATAAACTCTCCATTTGTCTCTCCAGCCATCTTCAAAAGAAGCTAAATATCTCTCCAAAATGATTAAATTATCAATAATCTTCTCCAGAGTAACATTAAAGGACGGGAGAAAATTAGATATTTCTTTCCATTTGCAATTGTAAGGCTCTAAAGAAGTGTCATTAACTTGCCAATAAAATGGTGAGAAATGACATGCTTTATTACCTAGGCTGCTGATACTTTAATGACTGTGACATTGATATTAAATAATATTTCTTTTTCAGATATTCAATATTGTGTAGCTAGTTATTTCAATCAAGAATACAGTCATGCTTAATGCTGCAAAGTTTGGTCTATTGAATTTAGGCAGAAGCTATGAGTAAGTTATTCTGTAGCTATGTATTTGATTATAGTGAAGATAATTAAATAAGCCTCAATTAAAAAACTAATTACTAACTATGAATTTATGATTACCAATTGATAATAACTAAAGATAAATAATTACTAATTTCTAGTAAAACTTAGTTATAGCAAGTTAGCAACTATTAGTGTTTCATTCAAATTACTTCTTTGTTTTATTCACATTATTTAATTTTTCATATTTGCTTGTTCCATTATTTGTTGCATTAAATTATCCAATAATTGTAATTACTCTGATAAGATGATTCATTGAGTCTATTTTCTATTCTCAAATTTCAGAAATATAGTAAACGACATCCTACAGAAATCTTTGAGAGTATCATCCCGATACCACAGCAGCTCCTCTTCTACCAGTGGTCCAACATACCACACTGCTACTAGTGCAGAACCTTCAGTGGACAACACAAGCCGCAAGGATGGACTTCCAGATATTGTTAAAATTCCCCTGTCCGAGGAAGTACCTTGGATTCCCAAACCTGTCTATACTTCTGCTTCAGACTACACACAGACAACTAGGATTACTAAGCTAGATAATGGCATTACAGTTGCATCTGAGCCCAAATTTGGAAGTTTTTGCACTGTTGGTGGTGAGTGCTGAATACCTAATGAGATTATAATAGCCAATTAGCTACAGTAATTATAGCTTCTTTTTGTTTTAATTCAATGTCCAAATTAGGTAGCTAATTAACCTATTTTCTCTCCTATTCAACATCGGACAAATTATGTGGCTGGACTATTTTGATGATGCCACATATTCAATCGCAGAAGTATAACTGTGCAATTTAACATTATAGCTAACTCTTTATTTCAAATTAATTGGTATCCATGATATTTGAGCCTAAAAATTAGGATAACCAGTTAAGGCTTCTTCACACATGTCAGGGATCCGTCCGGGACGTCACCGGTCCGTCTCCTCTCAGTGATTCAGTGTCGGTGAAAAAATATAATGTTCTTTAACACAGTACCGGCTCCTCGCTGTGATAAAAAAATCACTGACTGGAGACGTCCCGTACGGATCCCTGATTTGTGTTAAGAAGCCTTTAAAGTGTTAAATTATACAGTTTTTTCTTCTTTGATTGAATAGGTAGCTATGTAGAAATAGACAATGAATCTGAATTTACTCCATGCTTGGATAAAAAAAATTCCACCAATTAAAATTAGTGTCTACTACTCTACATCTAAATGTCATTTTAAGTCTAAACATGAAAAAACAGATACATTCTTAATTTTAGACTATATTATAACAGACACATCAATTTTTTTCAGTTGTTTTGGACAGTGGAAGTAGATATGAAGTGGCTCACCCAAGTGGAATATCTCATTTTCTGGAGAAATTAGCATTTGGAGACACTGTTAACATGAAGAGAGATCAAATAATGCACACATTCGAGTCTCTGGGAGGTATCTGTGACTGTCAAACATTGAGGTAATTCATCCTTTTATTAAATGACAATATAGGGTAAATAACTAATTATCAGTCAGTTTCACATCTTCGGTAATATAAGAAAAAACAATATTATAATTGTTTTATTTTTAAAATAATTGGTAATTTACCCCATTCTTGTTTCTAATGGGGAAAGCATTGTCTTTTTCCAATAATATTTAAAATATTGTAATCTGATCATCAGTTCAAAAAAATTGTTGATTTTGTTCAATTATTTATTTCAAACTGCTCCCATACATTAGATACGAGTACCTACTGGGAGAAATACTTGTATCAAATACCTTAATATTAAAAAGACAATATAAATGAGCTGTATATATATATCAGCAGTAAAAAAACAATATATATCAGCTGCCCAATAAGCCTGATTGCTTTTATTTCTCGAATAGCTAATTAGTAATTAGAATATTTGCAATAAAAAAATCCCTAAATATAGCTACTTTCAACATTGATATTTTTATATCCTCTTGATAATACAGAAATTCCATTTAGTTTAAATCGTTTCAATCGTATAAGTATATGTTCTGTATTTTCGAATTTGTGTTGATTAGTGTACTTTTATGTAGCTATTGTTGCTATTAATGTGACAAAACATGATTCTAAAGGAAACATTTGTTACAGAGACGCAGTCGTGTACGCTGCCTCTGTCGAAAGCAAAGGCCTGGAGAGAGTTATCGACGTCCTGTCTGAAGTGGTTTGGCGACCCCTCATTTCAGCCGAAGAATTCGAAATGGCAAAAATGTCAGTGTCTTTTGATTTAGAAAACCTCAATCTGAAACCTGAGAAAGATGCCATTTTACTGGAGATGATTCACAAAGCTGCATACAGAGACAACACTCTGGGTCTGCCCAAAATATGTCCCCCCGAAGCTCTATCGGTACTAGAGAAACCGCACATCATGTCCTACCTAAAGCACCACCACACACCGCAGAGAATGGTGGTGGCAGGTGTTGGTGTTGATCATGACCTCCTTGTGAAGTATGTTGAGAAGTCTTTCGTTACTGGCAGTGCCATTTGGGATCAGCAGCCTCAGTTGCTACATCCTAACACTTCCAAGAGCGGAGTGGATAAATCTGTGGCGCAGTACACTGGTGGAGTTGTCACTGTGAGTTATTTAACCAGCTTGGTTTAATCCCTTTTTAATTTTTATTATATTAATACAGTTTAGGTAGCAATTGTAATGATAGGTAGCTACTCAAATAATAATCTAGCTATCAGTATATTTTCTACATAAAATATTTTGTCTGCATGTTTGAAGCCATTTTCCTGCTGTTAGATTAGAACTCCTCGATAATCGAATCCTGTTTAGTGAATATTGTGTCCTGAGTAAGGAAATACCCTCTATAGTGAACTAATTTTTTTAGTCTGCCATGAATGGGCATCAATTTAAGAATATAATAGGCTATTTTATGGCACCCTACAAAAATTTGTTCACTGTAGAGGCTACTTCCTTACGGAGATTCACTATGCAGTTCTTTATAGAAGAGTTCTACTGTAACATGGACAAAATTTAAGATAGCTAGCTAATAATTATTATATACTTTTTCTCATGGTATTTAATATGTGAAACTGTTGTCTAACTACCATTATATAGTTAGCTATTGCTAAATATGTGATACTATCACCTTCAGTTACCTGTATTGGTACTAGTTATATCGGTTATTCTTTAGGTCATTTTTACCATGTTTATCATTTTTTTAACGCTACTTGCAGTTTTAGAGGATAGCGCTAGGGTTATGCTATTCAACTACGAGGTCTTAGAATTTTGTGTTAGGTAGGCTCGTAGGCTTCATTTACTATCACCTCTTCATTTTCCTCTTCCATCCGTGAGTGCAGCCACCGGTGCTTGTGTCCCGTTTCGTCACATTCCTTGGTAAGTGACTGTATTCACGGAGTAGCTTTTCTGCATCCATGAGCTTTGTCACCGACGGTGGTAAGTGACTTTGTTCATGGAGCCACTTTCCTCTCTGACTGCTTCTTCCAGTCCCTTGTATTTAATTTCCTTTTGACGTCAGCGATATGGCCTTTGGTTCCGAAGCAGACGTTAAACCCCCTAATAAATTAATTAAATTAATTATTCTTTAGGTGCCTGTATTGGAGTATCGGAATATCTGTGATTATTTGGTATCTGTAGAGCCCTAGTTAGTCTGCTGTCACCTTCAATCAATAGTTACTGTCACCTTCAATCAATAATTACTGTCACCTTCAATCAATAGTTACTGTCACCTTCAATCAATAGTTACTGTCACCTTCAATCAATAGTTACTGTCACCTTCAATCAATAGTTACTGTCACCTTCAATCAATAGTTACTGTCACCTTCAATCAATAGTTACTGTCACCTTCAATCAATAGTTACTGTCACCTTCAATCAATAGTTACTGTCACCTTCAATCAATAGTTACTGTCACCTTCAATCAATAGTTACTGTCACCTTCAATCAATAGTTACTGTCACCTGCAATCAATAGTTACTGTCACCTGCAATCAATAGTTACTGTCACCTGCAATCAATAGTTACTGTCACCTGCAATCAATAGTTACTGTCACCTTCAATCAATAGTTACTGTCACCTTCAATCAATAGTTACTGTCACCTTCAATCAATAGTTACTGTCACCTTCAATCAATAGTTACTGTCACCTTCAATCAATAGTTACTGTCACCTTCAATCAATAGTTACTGTGACCTTCAATCAATAGTTACTGTCACCTTCAATCAATAGTTACTGTCACCTTCAATCAATAGTTACTATCACCTTCAATCAATAGTTACTGTCACCTTCAATCAATAGTTACTGTCACCTTCAATCAATAGTTACTGTCACCTTCAATCAATAGTTACTGTCACCTTCAATCAATAGTTACTGTCACCTTCAATCAATAGTTACTGTCACCTTCAATCAATAGTTACTGTCACCTTCAATCAATAGTTACTGTCACCTTCAATCAATAGTTACTGTCACCTTCAATCAATAGTTACTGTCACCTTCAATCAATAGTTACTGTCACCTTCAATCAATAGTTACTGTCACCTTCAATCAATAGTTACTGTCACCTTCAATCAATAGTTACTATCACCTGCAATCAATAGTTACTATCACCTGCAATCAATAGTTACTGTCACCTTCAATCAATAGTTACTGTCACCTTCAATCAATAGTTACTGTCACCTTCAATCAATAGTTACTGTCACCTTCAATCAATAGTTACTGTCACCTTCAATCAATAGTTACTGTCACCTTCAATCAATAGTTACTGTCACCTGCAATCAATAGTTACTGTCACCTGCAATCAATAGTTACTGTCACCTGCAATCAATAGTTACTGTCACCTTCAATCAATAGTTACTGTCACCTTCAATCAATAGTTACTGTCACCTTCAATCAATAGTTACTGTCACCTTCAATCAATAGTTACTGTCACCTTCAATCAATAGTTACTGTCACCTTCAATCAATAGTTACTGTCACCTTCAATCAATGGTTACTGTCACCTTCAATCAATAGTTACTGTCACCTTCAATCAATAGTTACTGTCACCTTCAATCAATAGTTACTGTCACCTTCAATCAATAGTTACTGTCACCTTCAATCAATAGTTACTGTCACCTTCAATCAATAGTTACTGTCACCTTCAATCAATAGTTACTGTCACCTTCAATCAATAGTTACTGTCACCTTCAATCAATAGTTACTGTCACCTTCAATCAATAGTTACTGTCACCTTCAATCAATAGTTACTGTCACCTTCAATCAATAGTTACTGTCACCTTCAATCAATAGTTACTGTCACCTTCAATCAATAGTTCTGTCACCTTCAATCAATAGTTACTGTCACCTTCAATCAATAGTTACTATCACTATGTTTCATTGCAGGAGGAGATAGACCTTTCCAATGTGTCTCTGGGTCCCGATCCCTTACCTGAACTGGCACATCTTGTGCTAGGGCTGGAGTCTGTGGGTCACCAGCACCCCGATTTTGTCACCACCTGTGTGCTGAACGCCCTTATGGGGGGTGGGGGATCTTTCAGTGCAGGGGGTCCTGGAAAAGGAATGTACACCCGACTCTATACCTATGTACTAAACAGGTTAGTCTTTCAATTGTAGCTACCCAAACAAAAAATGATAGTGGGGTTGTAGAATTTGGTCACCCTTTCAATCATTTGTTGTCTTGTGATTATTTACTCTATGTTAAAACTTAAACCTAGAATATATTTCAATTTCACTCACTAATAGTTACAGTATCAAATAAAATTATGCAAATACGAAATTTTATAAATTTATAAATAGCTACTAACTTTATTCAAGCAATTTTTTCATCTGATAATTAGTTTATGAAATTAACTATGTAAAATAACTTTTTTAAGAAAACAAGCTAAAACTTTGCTTAGGCAATTATTTTATCTGGTAGCTCTTTTTATTATTTTTAGATCTATTGATTATTTTTGTGTTTTTCAGTCACCACTGGATGCACAATGCAGTCTCTTTCAACCATGCATACATGGATACGGGTCTGTTCTGCATCCTGGCCTCGGCCCATCCATCCAACCTGCGTAACTTGACGCAAGTCATCTCGAAGGAGATGATGAACATGACATGTGATATCAAGGAGCAGGAACTTAAGGTAATAGAAATGATCAAAATTAGTCTCAAATCAATTCAGTGTTTTCCGAATTATCAGTCTGTTTCAAATCTTCGGTCATATAAGAAAAAATAATTATTCAATTTTTTCATCTGTATCCATGATACCTTCAAGTATCACCAATAAAAAAATTAAACTATTAGATAGCTAGCAATAAAATTTAAAAATATATTTAATTTATATTCTTGATAGCTAATTGCAGGTATCATGGATACCAATAAAAAAAATTAAATATTAGTAATTATGTATTAGCTATAGCTATCTTTTTTTCTTATAGCTAAGACCGAAGATGTGAAATTGACAGATAATTCGAAACTTATCCTACTGTGTTTTCTGGATATTTAACATTTTTTAAATCTCAGGATACACCCCTAAATGTTACTTTATTTTTCTCTTACGCTCATTTCTGTTCCAGAGAGCCAAAAAGCAACTGCAAAGCATGCTCTTGATGAACCTAGAGGCACGACCCGTCATTTTTGAAGACCTCGCACGACAAGTTCTATCTAACGGAATGAGAAGACCTTCTTCTTACTTTGCTGATAAAATTAGTGAGTTTAATCTGTTGAATGTTTTATTCAGTCATTTTCAAAAAAAGAAATTATTGCAGTCAATTTTTCCATTATAAGGATATCACAATAAAAAAAATTACCATTCAAAATAATCTATGACAGTTTGCATTGGTTATCATTTTTAGTGTCTATTGACCCCCTCGAGCCATCCACCTTGACGTGGTGAGGGGGCTTGTGTGGGCCAATGATGGTAGAGGCTATGCTAGCTGGGGGTCTCGACCCTCAGGCAGATTCAATCATGCTAGATTGGCTCTATTTGAGGCTCCAGACTAAGAGATGGTGTGGACGGACCCCTGGATATGACTGGAAACTGATATGGCTCAGCTATGAAGAGAATAGCTGGGGAAGGTGACCCCATTAATAAACCCCCCTATCTATAGGGTACCAATAGAAAATATGATGAAGTCCACTTATGAAATAAAAGCTAACAGCGTTAACGGGACTCCTATTGCGGATAGCAGTAGGAGTGTCGCGCTCGGTCGGTCTCTCTCAGATCAGGAGGAGACTGTCCGTTATCAACTAGCTGATCCAGGGCTTGGTGGAGACCAGGCCAGCCCTGCTCAGAAAACGACTGGCACCGATCACGATTTGGACTCTGATATGGACTACTCTATGAATATATCCAAAAACCCCAGTGGCCTAGCAGAGCCCCAATCTTCTAACCTATCTCGTGCATCAAAATCCGATGCACGTGTTCAGAGAGTGAACAGACCGCAGAATATTAGAACTGCAAGACCGAAAGAAAACCATGATATGATGAACCTTGATATGTTTGGACCAAAGAAATTTACTAGATTCTACTCAATAAAATCAACTGGTGAATCTAATATAGCTAAGTTAAATATGTTTAAAGTTGATAAAACAATTAAAAACCTCATCGGACAATGTGAAAGAATATCTGAGGATTATCACAATAAAACATGGACTGTGCAAGTGAAATCTGAAGAACAAGGAAAACTACTGGTAGAAATGAAAGAATTAATGTCTGAGCCAGTCACTGTGACCGCTCATGAATTCTACAATTAATCGCAAGGAGTCCTGACGTGTGCTCTTTAAAGGGTTACTCGGACCAGGACATTACAGAGGGTTTATCTGAACACGGTGTTATCCAATGCCGACGAATCATCAGGAACCCTAAGTCAGCAAACCCTGATCCAACATCAACATTAATATTGACTTTCAACACGCCAACTCCACCGGACAGAATAACCATCCGAACAGGACTGAAGGAGAGGATTCGACCATATATCCCTCTACCTAGACGCTGTTTCAACTGCCAACACTATGGTCACTCTGGAGCAAAATGCAGGAGACCTGTCCCTGTCTGCTTCAGATGTGGCAAAAATGTAGAAGGAGACCATAAACCTGAAACGTGCACACTTCCAATAAATTGCATACACTGCAAAGAACCACACAGTGTTACATCAAAAACCTGCCCAAAATACCTATTTGAAGAAGAACTCTTGACTCTGAAAACTAAAGAACACCTGACCTTTGCCGAAGCTAGAGCCCAAATGAATATAAACATGCCTATTAGTAAATCTTATGCCTCCGTCACCAAAAGTAACCTCTCTACAGATTCTCCAAAACCAGCTGATGTGAATAACAACAAATCGCAAACTCCAAACAACCATGTGAAACATTCCAAGGGGTCCCAAAAACGACCCCTTGAGAGGAGGGACTCCTCCCCTCTAGACCAAGCAGACTCACAAAACTAGACAACCCCAAGAAAACCAGTAAAGCAGCCAAAACATGACGACAACTTCAATCTCCTAATTCATGATCGGGAAGACCCAGAAGAGATGCAAGTATCCGAACCACCGGACAAAATACTTATAAAGAAAAAAAGGAATTCCGCCCCCGATATAAGAAAAACTATTAATAAAGAAAAAGAAAATGAATTACTAAATACTCTAAGAAAATCAAGAAGAGATAAAGATAAGATCAGCAGTGATAAGTAGTGCTATCTCTTTGGATAATTCTACTGACAATTTTGTACACTATGCCTCAATGCTCTTATAGAATACTACAGTGGAACTGCCAAGGATATTTTTCTAAATATGAAGACCTCTGCAATATTTTGGCAACACAAAATCCAGCTGTAGCTGTCTTGCAAGAAACAATGCTCAGCAACCGAACTTTTCGACCACCTAGTGGCTATACTATATATAGTGATTTTAATATACCAACTCCTGGTCACGGATTAGCTGCAATAATCCGTAACGATGTACCTCATATGAAAATTGATCTTCAAACCAACCTTCAAGCCACTGCATTTAGAATCAGACTATCTCGGCAATATACAATCTGTAATATCTACATATCCCCACAGGATATCCTCCAACAAAATGATCTCATGTCCCTCATTGACTCTCTACCATCTCCACTAATACTGTGTGGAGACTTTAATGCACGTCACCCCTTATGGGACAATCTGTGCACTATACAAAACCCTAGGTCCCGAACAATTGAGGCTTCCATTATGGCCTCCTCTATGAGCATTCTGAATACAGGATGTGCTACACACTTCCATGTCCAGACTGGTTCTCTCTCTGCTCTGGACCTCTCGCTGTGCTCTGGAAACATACTCCCAAAACTCAATTGGTATGTCTTGGATGATCTCTATGGTAGTGATCATTACCCTATAATCATTGAAGAGCTGGCGATGGAGAACCATGTAGATGCTGTAAGATTCATGGAACACCATGCCAATTGGGATTTATTCCACAGAGAGACCCATATTGAAGACTATGAACGATTCCTCGAAGAAGATAGCATTGATGCACTAGTAGAGATCTACAATACCCATATTATAAGAGCTGCAACTATTTCTATTCCAATGAGTAAGGGAAATATCCGGCCAAAAACTGTCCCCTGGTGGACTGAAGAATGCTCTGCAGCCAACAATGACCGCAAATTGAAGCTCAGACAGTACCAAAGAAGTGGCCTAATTGTGGACAAAATTGCTTACTGTAGAGCAAGAGCAATCGCTAAAAGAATTAAATTTGAAGCCAAACAGAAATCGTGGCGCAATTTCATCAATAGTCTCAATGCCCTTACTCCCATGAAAAAGATATGGAAACGTGTACGTAAGATTAGAGGTTGCTATCAAAGCAATAAACCGCCATGTCTTAACAGTGGGAGTAACCCCATTACTGACCAGGAACAAGTTGCCGAATTAATGGCATCTCATTATGAACGAGTAAGTAGCAATGAGGCGTACTCGCCTGAGTTCCAAAGACGCCGGAGAACTGCTGAGGTACCCCTCCGGTTTGCTTCTCGTGATGAACTCTCCTATAATAGCCCTTTGTCAATACTTGAACTTAGACGGATGCTATCGACATGTGGGAATTCAGCAGTAGGAGAGGACAAAATTAGCTACTCTATGATTAAAAGGTCTCACAGTACATGCCTCAAATTCTTACTTTCAATAATGAATAGAATATTTGATGCTGGAACCTATCCGTCACAGTGGCGCTCAAGCATCGTGCTATCTTTTCCAAAACCTGGAAAGGACTCTACGCTAGAAGAAAACTACAGACCAATCTCATTGACGAGCTGTGTTGGCAAACTTATGGAAAAGATAATTAATAATAGACTAACTACGGTTCTGGAGGCAATGAATAAGATCAAGTTGCATCAGTATGGATTTAGAAAAATGCATAGTACAGTTGATGCTTTAAACAGATTCACAGCAGATATCAGTGACGCATTGAATTGCAAACAACATACCTTGTGCGTCTCCTTTGACATGAAAAAAGCCTACGACACCACGTGGCGATATGGTATCCTCCTTGCTATGCATGGTGCTGGTCTGAGGGGAAAACTGCCGATGTACATCGAAAAACTATCTGTCTGATCGCTATTTTAAAACAAAAATAGGAAAAGCTCTCTCTGTACCCCACGTTCTTGAACAGGGTGTCCTCCAGGGTGGAGTGCTAAGCTGCACTTTGTTTTCCCTGGCAATAAATGGTATTTTGGATTGTGTACCCTCTAATGTGAAAGCCTCATTGTATGTTGATGACCTGCTGATTTACTGCAGTGGTGGCTATATCCCTGGACTTGAGAGGAGGCTTCAAGGTGCCATAAATAGGGTCAGTAGATGGGCAAACACCCACGGCTTTTCGTTCTCTGCCGCTAAGACAAATTGTATCCATTTCCATAGAAGAAGAAAGTTTCAAACTCCTTTGAAACTGTTCCTGAATTATGCAATAATCCCCAACAGAGAGTCAATAAAGTACCTTGGTATGACAATTGACTATAAACTAACGTGGAAGAAGCATATTATCCTCCTGAAGCAGGAGTGCCAGAACGATTAGATCTGTTGAAGTGCATCTCCCACACAACATGGGGATCGGACGCTACCACGATGCTGAGATTGTATAGAGCAATAATAAAATCTAAGCTAGATTATGGATCTGTCATCTTCAGCTCAGCCTCTCAAGCTGTCCTGAAATTGCTTGATCCGGTGCACAACACAGCGATCAGGCTCTGCATCGGGGCTTACAGATCGTCCCCTGTGCTGAGTCTGTATGCATATAGTGGAGAACCCCCACTGGAATTACGTCGTGAGCAACTGACACTGCAATATTACGCAAGAACGATGCAACTACCCACTTCAGCAACATATAATATTGTACAGTCACTCACAGAGGGAACCCGACTTGTAATTAGTCCAATATCTAATCGAATCAAAAATATAACAGAACATCTAAACATTGATATCTCCACCCTCCCATTTTCATTTGGAACCGTTCCTGTGTGGCAACTTTCAGCTGATGCTCTTTGTACCTCATACGATTACCCAAAGAAAAATACATGTAGCGATTACGTGATGAGGCAACTATTCTACTCGCATGCCAACGAATGTCATGGTGACCAATTTTCAATCTATACTGATGGTTCCAAGAGTGAAGATGGTGTTGGATGCTCTGCTGTTAGTCTCCGTGGTACACGGAAAATGAAGTTGATGGCAGAGAGCTCCATATTCACTGCTGAACTCTGTGGAGTACTGTGCGGTCTACAAATTGCCCATACTGTTAATAGAAGTTCCTTTGTTATCTTCTGTGACTCTCTCAGTGTTCTCCAAGTTGTCGAACATTACGACACTACACATCCTCTGATACAAAAGATAGTAACTTGGCTAATTAAATTGGAAAGGAAGGGCAAGTCAGTCAAATTCTGTTGGTGCCCAGCCCATGTTGGAGTTACCGGTAATGAGAGAGCGGACCAGATGGCACGTGCCGCTGCCGAAGAAGATGCACCGATCTGTAACGAAGAGATACCCTGCAGGGACTGGTACCCTATCATTAAGCGCAAAATCTCTGAAAAATGGAGCGAACGATGGCGCGAAACCCAAGGAAATAAGTTGCGTAAATTGAAGAACACCGCAAACGTATGGCACTCGAGTAATACCGAAAACAGGAAATATGACATCATACTGGCTAGACTCAGGATTGGACATACGAAAATAACACATCAACACCTGATGGAAAATAGACAACAACAGTACTGTGAAGACTGCATCGTTCCTGTAACTGTCAAACATCTGCTGGCAGAATGTCCCTCACTTCAAGATGTTAGACTACAGTTATATCCACAGACACGAGATGATGACACTGATAATATAATGAAAATTATGCTGGCTGAGCAACAAGATGGAAACTTCAACCGTGATCCCCTTATAGCCTACCTGCAACAAACTCAATTACTGAATGAGATAGTATAGCAGTAACAACTGAAGAACCATAAATTGAAGTACGACGCGAAATTGCATTTTCTGAAGCGTCAAGATCATCAAGAAAACTACTACTACTACTACTAGTGTCTATTGAAACTATTTTTAAATCATGAGGTCTCAGAAAAATCACTATAAATTCATTCCTTTCGAATATATTGAAAGTATTTTGTTAAGTCTTGTCCTATCTACAATATTAATTAAACATAGCTAGTCATCAGTATATCAGAGCATAGAAAAAATTAAAATCTGGTTTATCAATTCAAACGTGTTATTTGCCAAAGCCCAAAATTATATATATCAAAGTGTTAAATTTGCAAAATATTAATACCTAAATTATATATACAGGGTGTCCGACACTTTTGTTGCCAAACTTTAACATAAAGTTGCATTCGTCGAAATAAACACTTTTTATTCCATGAAGGTATGGTCTAAAATGCTTAGTTAAAGAGTTACAAGGTTAGGAAAGTAGTATCTGTACCATTTATTATTATTAGTTAACATTATTTTTTTTAATGTTGCGATTAGAAACAAAACATTTTTAATAGTAATTATTAGGAGCACAAGAAACATAATCTTCTTGACGAATGCAACCCTATGTTAAAGTTTGGCAACAAAAGTGTAGGACACTCTATATACTAAAATTCTTTAAATGCCATATTTATCAGTATAAATTTTCTCTCGCAGATGAAGTCACTTTGGATGATATCCAAAGGGTTGCCACCAACATGTTGTCGAGTAATGTGTCCGTAGCTGCCTATGGCTCTCTGAAGAACTTGCCCCACCAGGAGTCCATCCAGCGGTCCCTTAGGAAGACCAGGGGCTTCTTCTAGATTATGTAGATCTCTCTAGAACTGGATATACTCATTAGTAGGGTTGTGACAATATGCTTTTATAGTCATAGATCTTAAGAATAGCACAGACGAAATGAAATGGTATAGAATACTATATACTGCTGGTGTAAAACTATTCAATACTCTTTAGTTCTCTCAGTCTTCAATATTTTCAGGATCTATGATTTTAAAAGCATATTGTCACAACCCTACTCTTTTGGATCATTATACTATCTTAGAAAAAAGTAATGGTGCTGGCATTGAATGTTGCGATGGTATCGATAAAACGTTTGAAAGTGGTATTGATATCTTTTTTTGCCGATTGTAGCTACCTACCTACTAAAGTTTTTAATAGTTTTAAAGGTTGGGTATGAATTGAAAGAATTAATGAGTTACCTTTATGCAAATTATGAAACTTACTTTCGTGCATTTACGATTTTGTGGCATTTTCCATTTTCATATATTAACTTAAATTAACAAAGTCAAAATTATTATCAGTTTTTCCTTTTCTTCATCACTTTTTCCTTTTTGATCTAGGTTGTATTTTTCAGTCAAATTTATAAACTACAAATTTTAATTAGTTTTTCTAGTTCAATTTCAATGTTTATGTTTGGTGCTGTGTAAACTATATAGGGTAAGTTCAGAGTTATCGGACGGTTTCACATTTTTGTGAAAGATGAAAAAGGATTATCTTATTTCTTCTATGATCGGAAATGTGTAGTTGTCCGCTTACTTGGAACTTACCAAACTTGCAATACTCTGTACATATGTTTTATAGTAGTGTATATAGTTTTTTGATTGAAGTTGAAGTATATAATGTAGGTTTTTACTTTTTTGAGTCAACTTTTCACTTACTAGTTAGTTTCAATCGTAGTTTTGATTTTTTTACTGTGTCCTTAAATCAAAATGCTGTCAAATAAAGTTTCTTTTTTGTTTATATTTTAATGCCCTCAAAATACAGTAGCTACAGTGAAACTCCTGAGTTATGAAGTATTGGGCCCCCAGGGGCTCTATCCTGAAGCTGTCTGTGGTGAATATAAGAGAAGGGGGGGTGACGTCCTTTGGGCCCCGAACTGTTATAATTTGGATTATGGATTGTCTTTTTTCATCTTTACCATGTTTAACATTTTTTAAAGCTACTTTCAGTTTTAGAGGATAGCGCTAGGGTTATGCTCTTCAACTAAGAGGTCTTAGATTTTGTATTTGGTAAGTTTGTAGGCTTCATTTACTATCACCTCTTCATTTTCCTCTTCCATCCGTGAGTGCAACCACTGGTGCTTGTGTTCCTTATCGTCACATTCACGGAGTACCTAGCTTTTCTGCATCCATGATCTTTGTCACCGACTGTGGTAAGTGACTTTGTTAATGGAGCTAGTTTCCTTTCTGACTGCTTCTTCTAGTTCCTTGTACCTAATTTCCTTTTTGACGTCAGCGACATGGCCCTGGTTTCCTAAGCAGTACTCGGAAAGTGGGTTTTAAAATTGGTCCTATTAGGTCGATGAAAAACACTCACTTACAGACTACTATGGGTGTCTTATTTTATAGTTAACATAGGTGCACCGTGTATTGACATTTAATCTAAATAATTTTAAAGAAATATATAGAAATAAGAAGTATTTTGGATACCGAAATTAATAAAGTCACCTAAATAGTTAATACAAATAAAATTTAAAATAAAGAAAAGGAAAAATAATAAGTTATTAACCCAAAATAGTTAAATTGAAAGAACTCGCTTGTTCATTAAGCGTAGGAGACTGTAAACAGTCTCCTACGCTTAATGAACAAGCGAGTTCTTTCAATTTAACTATTTTGGGTTAATAACTTATTATTTTTCCTTTTCTTTATTTTAAATTTTATTTGTATTAACTATTTAGGTGACTTTATTAATTTCGGTATCTAATTAATTAAAATGCTATATTCCAGTCTTATATTATCATCAGGGCTGGGACAATATGCTCTTAAAGTCATAGATCCCAAAAATATCACAGACGAAATGAAATGGTATCGAATACTATATTCAGCTGGTTTAGAAGGATTCTCTTCGTCTATAATATTTTCGGGATCTATGATTTTAAGAGCATATTGTCCCAGCCCTAATTATCATAGTTAATATTCATAGGGTAAGCCTGTAAGTTCCGAGTTACCGGACAATTCCACATTTTAGTTCTTGAAAAAAAAATTACTTCAATTGGTTAAAAATAAAAGGTCAATAAATACCAAGTAAATAAATGTTTGGTTTTTTTATGGTAGAAAATGTGGAACTGTCTGACAACTCCGAACTTATCCCACTCTCCGTTGCCATGACTACAGCTTGTTTCCTGTTCATTCCTGTTACAAACGGTGAATAGGTTTCACGTAGAAAAGTATCTAATATAAAATGTCGGCCACAGATTATTCTACTGCAAATCCGTGGAATTTTTCCACCAAAACTTCCATGAGTTCTGAAACTCTGATAGAATTAGCCATGAAAAAAAGAACAGAATTAATAACGGCAGAGATGAATAAAATTAAATTAAATAAAACTAGGGAAACTAGTAAGTTTCCACCAAAGGGAAAAGACTATGAAACGTACAACTACTGCAAAGGAGAAAAAACTAACACGTTAAGTAGGTTGATATGTAGACAGAAAGAAAGATCCGCGAAGCGGTCGCACGTCAGAGAAACCACAATGGAAAAGATGGCACTGAAAGAATTGGCGAGCATAGAGAATGAGAAGAGGGAAATAGAGAGACAAAGAGAAGAACAGGAAGAGCATTTGAAAGCGATAAAGATAGCGCATGAAATGAGAATAAAGATGGAGGAGAGAAGGAAAGAAAGTTTTGAAAAATATAAATTGACGTGTCAAGTCGCGGATGATTTCTACCGTAAAATTTTAAAAAGACGCTACTTTAAAAAGTTACAAAAGCAAGTGATGTTAACTAAGAAGAAAGAAGAAATGGCTGATAATCACTATAGATATGTTTTACTTAAAAAATCCCTTGCTAAGATTAAGTTAAATCAGTTAAATAAACAAGATGAGTATCAACAAAAAGCTGATAAACATTATTTTAATGTTGTACTAAAAAATACCTTCAACGCATGGAAAAAGGTGAGTGAAATCCATAGATTCAACAATTTCTAAGATACGGTAGGTAAATTACATTTATTAATAAGACTTCTATCTAAAACAATCATGGTAATACAATCTATCTTCAATTGATAATAAATAACAATTGGCTTCATTTGAAAAGAATTCGAGAATGTACAGGGTTTTGAAAACTTATTCCAATTTTTTTTAAAGCGCCGTCTGGATTTGAAAGCGGGAACTAGAGAAACAACAACCATTGGTGTTGTTTAAAAATATTTTGACTTATATTTCATTCAAATGAAGAATATTTTACTGTAAATTAAGCTTTACATCAGTAGAATAGACACAGTTGAATTAAATAGAAAAAAAGAGTTGATCAACACCAAATGTTGTTGTTTCTCTAGTTCCCGCTTTCAAATCCAGGTGGCGCTTTTTAAAACAAAAATTTCTGAAAGTGGTGTATCTTACTGTAGTTTATTGTCTTTGGCTATACCATTTGAAATTTATAAAAATAAAATATGCTATAGGACAAAATCCTAACCTTATTGACCAAAATGAATAACATTTCTGAAATCAGCATGCAAAATACATCCAAATATAATAACCTAGCCTCAAATATCATGCCGGGCAGTGTAAGTACTATGGTTGTGACATTATGCTTTTAAAATCATAGATCTTAAGAATATCACAGACGAAATGATAATGGTATCGAATACTATATACCGCTGGTGTAGAACCATTCAATACTCTTTAATTCTCTCGATAACATTTTCAGGATCCATGATTTTTAAGCATATTGTCTCAATCCATCCTATTAATGATCAATTTTTGAAAATTCATAAAATGTCAATCATCTCGTCAGGTTACCGCAGAAAAGCGTCACCAGATGGCGCTGGCAGCAGAGCATCATGATAAGACGCTCAAGAAACATTTTTTGCGCCAATGGAAAAGAAGGACAGATGATAATATCGTGGAAGAAAGGAGGAAACTTTATGAGATGGGAAGAATGCACCACAGGTAACTAATTAGAGTAAAACTCTTGAGTTATGAAGTTCTGAGTTATGAGCTTATGAAGTTCTGAGATATGAAACACTCGAGTAATGGGGTACCTGAAATATGAAATGCACTTGAGTTATGAAGTAGTTTTCTATGTTTAAATTATAGAAAATGATATACCTCAAGAATTGCATTACAGTTATCCCTTAATGACCATAGTTTTCTATGATTTTAATCATAGAAAACACTCTAGTGCACCCGAGGTATGAAGTGACTTTGAGTTATGAAGAAACCAATGCTTCGAACTCATAACTCAGGAGTTTCACTTTACTGAGATTAACTGTTTGAAACTAGGGCAAATTTCAAATTATAGAAAGGTTACACTTTTTCGTTCATATAAGAAAATATAGAATAACCTTTATTTTAATTGGTATCCATGATATTTGCAGGTATGATGGATTCAGATAAAATAATCATTTTAAATATATTTTTATTACATGATCGAAAATGTGGAACTATCTGATAACTCGAAACCTACCCTAAAATGCAAACGGATCTATTTGAAACATAAATTGTAATTAAAAATATGAATTTATTTAGCATTATTTACACATATTATTTTGTAATAATGTTCATTTATTTCTTCTTCTTTTTCTGGTAGAAAAATTTTGGCCAAATATTTTGGTTTCTGGAGGAGTTTTTTCTTGACTCGCTATGAGAGGAGAAAGAGAGAAGAGGAGCTGGAGGATATGAGGAGCATTGTGAGGAGTATTTTACCTGACTATTCTCCTCCTGAGATAGAGGAGCAAAATTGGGAGGAGTTAGAGAGTTGGGAGGATCCATCTTATCGAAAACTGAACGTCTTTTTGTAATATTCTATCTTGCAGCTACTGTGTCATATCGGCTACTGTGTCATGTCGGCTACTGTGTCATGCCGGCTTCTGTGTCATGTCGGTTATTGTGTCATATCGGATACTGTGTCATGTCGGTTATTGTGTCATATCGGCTACTGTGTCATATCGGCTACTGTGTCATGTCGGTTATTGTGTCATATTGGCTACTGTGTCATATTGGCTACTGTGTCATATCGGCAACTGTCTCATATCAGCTACTGTGTCATATCGGCAACTGTGTCATATCGGCTACTGTGTCATGTCGGTTATTGTGTCATATCAGCTACTGTGTCATATCATCTACTGTGTATTTACTATTTTGTATTAAAATTTAAGTCAATTTTAGGTAAAGGTTTGATTTCAGGATATAGAAAATCATGTATTATTTGCAATAAATTTGTACCACAAGGCAATAAATTTGTTTTAATGATCACTTCAGTTATTTTCATACTTAAAATAATTGCAGTAAATTAATCCTCTTGAGGATAACAGAATAAAGAAAATCGAAATAAAAAAAATATATAAATTATTCCAATTTTATTTTAGATGAAAATATAACTTTGTATTAACGTCTAAAAATAATTAATCATTAGTTAATAGAATCGTAAACAAACGTAACTATTTAGCTGTGTTCACGTCGAATATTGGCAAATTGTCTATTCATTTATTCGATAATTTTTAATAGTTTCGTTATAATAATTTCCAAGTTTTTTTTGCAGAATTTAATACAGATATTTTTAACGGGTAGGAATTCAACAAAATACATGATTAAATACCCTGAAATTGTATATATTTATTAATATATTTTAATATTTTGTTTCATTTCTTCATCGCGTACATAATTCACATCTGGTAACTGTTCCTTTACCTTATATTCCACACCGTTGTTTACAGTCTTTATTACCATGTTAAATAATATATAACTCAATTAATTCAAAACACCCACATATGTGATTAATAAATCATGTTAGATCGTGTGGAGATGTGCCCACACTGAAAATAAAGGTGGGGGATAGAAGATTGAACTGTGGTACTAGGGTAAGATACTAGTTATTGACCGGTACCACATTATCGATCAAGTTAATTAATAATCATTTTTAGAATGTTAAATTATATTTTTTTATTTGGTCGTAAATGGGGGACTGACCGATAACTCGGAACTTACAATAGTAATTAATTTATTAATAATTAATTATATACAAATTACATTTAAATTAAAAGCTAATTTTCTTAAAATATTTTTATATCACTAATATTTTCGACTAATATTTTCATTAATGATAAATCTACACAAATAATTAATACGAACGTGCGGGAAATTTCATCGGTCTTTGATATTTTTAATGTTGTATTTCTTTAAGTACAATAAAAAAATAATATTACTTGTAATATTCATAAATTCTTTTTCTATTAAATACTAGGTAGGTATCATTTACCGTAAATCGTATATGTTGATAAAATTTGGGTAAGTTCCATATTATCGGACAGTTTCACATTTTCGATCATATAAGAAAAAAGTATGTATGTATAATTTAAATGATAATTATTACATACATTTTCCTATATGATCGAAAATGTGAAACTGTCCGATAATTTAGAACTTACCCTAAGAATATTAAAATGCCGTGTTATAAACACATCAGAAGATCACGATAAAAAAAGACACAACAATTTAGAATATGGTATATTACCTAACTTTTAGTTTTATAATTATTCCATACGTTCTCTTATACGATCGAAATTGTGGAACTGCCCAATAACTCGTAAACTACCCTAGAAATCTTGCCGTGTTATAAACACATCAGAAGATCACAATAAAAAAAGACACAACAAGAGGATGCATAAATAAGTCTGAGAGGCATTTAATAAAGCTTAATGGGGTTATTATCAGTTTTGCATGTACCGTTGGGGCACCATATTCGGCCACCTGTGATCCACCCACTACAGGGACGGGGTGTTGGCCCGCAACATGCCCAACGGACGCTAAGATGCTGTGTACCATCCCAGTCAGAAAAATCTAAAAGGTGGATTGTTTATTAAGGTGAATATCTATGGCGTTTAGAGTGAGATATAAGTTACAGATATTGTTATTACGACTAAAAAACGATAAACTGTTATCTATTTAAAATTACGATAATATTTTTCAACGATAAATCCATTAACAACAATAGGAATAAATCGTCTAATGATTTATCGTCTCAGATAGGTAATCATTTTAATATCGGTAATAACAACTATATAGGGTTGTGACAATGTGCTTTCAAAATCATAGAAAATATTATAGACGGAGAGAATTAAAGAGTATTGAATGGTTCTACACCAGCGGTATATAGTATTCGATACCATTTCATTTCGTCTGTGATATTCCCTATGATTTTAAAAGCACATTGTCATAACCCTCGGCGATGGTAATTTTCCATTTGGGGCACTACCTGCTTTCTTTCATTATCTTGGTATATAGTTACAGTCTTTTTTTGACTACTGGCCTACACGTACCTACATACGCCCCACACGGCACCACCGCCTCTTTCGCTAAAGTCTTTGCCCACGCCCTATATTAACTATGTGGTCGCCCACTGGAACTACCTGAGTAGCCCCCTTTGGTAAAGATGCTTGCTCTAGATTGTGTGTAGCAAAACATTTAATGTAAGTACGCAGAGAAGAAAATACGAGTCAAATTGACTCATCCTAACATTTTACTCAAAAACAAGAGTCATATTGACTCCTAATTCATAGTCAGATTGACTCAGGTAGAGTCAATCAAGAAAAAAGACTCCTATATTGGAGTTTTGTAAACCTTGACTCAACCGATGAGTCAGATTGACTCGACATTTTTTCTCAGTGTAGGGTTGTGACAATATGCTTTTAAAATCATAGAGAATATCACAGCCAAATGAAATGGTATCGAATACTATATACCGCTGGTGTAGAACCATTCAATACTCTTTAATTCTCTCCGTCTGTAATATTTACAGGATCTTTGATTTTGAGTAAAAACTCACACAAAACAAATAGGAAAGAAATATTAAGAATAAAATGAATTCTACAATTTTCATCTACAATATATTCTACATCTATATTCACTCTTCTACAGTGCATTTTAAGAAGTTAACGATTAAAATAGTACAAAATTTGTCGTTAATTCTAGCCTCTTTCTAGGCCTAAATTAAATAGGCCATTTGGGAAAAAATAAAAATATGCCTATGATAGATGAGCAATCTAGGGCATGCCCATTCAAAGTTTAAACATGAATTTAAACAATAAAAATTAATAAATTAATATAGTACAAGGTAACTGTATTTAATTAATTAATATCGTACAAGGTAACTGTATTTAATGAATTAATATCGTACAAGTTAACTGTATTTAATTAATTAATATCGTACAAGTTAACTATATTTAATTAATTAATATCGTACAAGTTAACTGCATTTAATTAATTAATATCGTACAAGTTAACTGTATTTAATTAATTAATATCGTACAAGTTAACTGTATTTAATTAATTAATATCGTACAAGGTAACTGTATTTAATGAATTAATATCGTACAAGGTAACTGTATTTAATGAATTAATATCGTACAAGTTAACTGTATTTAATTAATTAATATCGTACAAGTTAACTATATTTAATTAATTAATATCGTACAAGTTAACTGTATTTAATTAATTAATATCATACAAGTTAACTGTATTTAATTAATTAATATCATACAAGTTAACTGTATTTAATTAATTAATATCATACAAGTTAACTGTATTTAATTATACATAATGTTATTCATAATAAGAACTACATTCCTATATTGCTTAACATTTTCTCTTTATTAATCATGGATTTCATTGCAATTACCTATATAAGGGAAGGAAAAAAGTTACTCTATATATGTAAGTTAATATAATATTTAATATTATTATCCCATTGTTTTGTTTTCCCGTATTACAATTTTAAATAATCGTCATTTGAAAAAAATATTTCGACAAAATTTCCGTTCTGCCAAATGTCCGTTCTGCCAGATGTCCATTCTGCCCCTTATATATTCATTTCTATTCAATTTATTTATCTTCAAATAAATACCCACATTACCATCTCCTTCCATCTATCCATTTTTCAGCAACCAACACATAGGTGTTTCAAAGACAACCGACAATCAATAAAATCCTGCCTGTCCATTCTTTTCACCTGTGCAGGTAATTATTAATTAGCTTACCACTCAGCAGACATGATTGCCCCCAAATAAAGCATTGCTAAGCGAAAAAGAACCAACTAGTCATTAAAGAACAATCCGATTGCTTGTACCTAACGTTCGCCTGGGATACGCCTTTCAAAAACACATTCCAGTATGCAAATCATGCCATTACATTTGGCGGGAGAAACTGATACACAGTAGTGACAATTTGACTTCATGACGTCATCAAAACTACATCCTTAAATATCAATTTATTGGTTTAATAGTTTGATCAACTGTAAAGGAATATTTCTTGTTTCATATACTATAATAACTAATAAGTTTGTTTATAGCTTTGCTCACTTTAATTAACTTAAATCTGATGGCAAAATGTTGCTCTGGTGACGTCAGGTAATGTTTAGTGGATGCAATTTAATTTTTGGATTCAGGTTATATTTCATCTTATTATTCAGGTTATGTTTTAAATTATTATTCAGGTTATGTTTTATTTTACAGTTGTGAATATAAGAGAATGGGGGTTGGTTCCCTTCGGCTCC
Source organism: Caprella mutica (assembly GCA_947561585.1). Classification (NCBI taxonomy): domain Eukaryota; kingdom Metazoa; phylum Arthropoda; class Malacostraca; order Amphipoda; family Caprellidae; genus Caprella; species Caprella mutica. Next base: position 88,190 of record CANNZV010001880.1, read on the forward strand.
CGAACAGTTGTAATTTGGATTGTGGATTGATTTTTTTTTTCATTTTCACCATGTTTATCATTTTTCTTACGCTACTTGCAGTTTTAGAGTTCAGAGGATAGCGCTGAGGTTATGCTCTTTAACTACGAGGTCTTAGATTTTGTGTTAGGTAGACTCGTAGGCTTCATTTACTATCACCTCTTCATTTTCCTCTTCAATCCGTGAGTGCAGCCACCAGATTTTGTGTCTTTTTCGTCACAATCCTTCATGGAGAAGCTATTCTGCATCCATGCTCTTCACTGACGGTGATAGGTGACTTTGTTCACTTACCTACTTTCCTTTCTGACTACTTCTTCCAGTCCCTTGTACTTAATTTCCTTTTGACATCAGCAGACGTTGAAAACCCCCTACTAAAGGAAAAATTATCAGCTACGATTCAGGCTATGCGCAATCTAACAATTCTAGTTCTGTTTTCTTCTACTTTTTGTCTTGTTAGTCATTCATTTGCAGAATACATTGATTATAATCACACTCTGCTAGCTGTCATGCATGTGTGTATAACATTAGTCTTATACCATTACTTACTTATATGGAGAACAAATTTGGAAGAAGGTTAGTCATCTATAATTAGCGTTAGGAGTTATATCACAACTACACGTGTAATATAGAGTAAAAAGATATATGGGTTACAATTGGCACTCGAATTATCTTTCAAACTATATATGTGATATGGACACTGTAATTTTATATTTTAGGAACAGAGTTTTTTTAATTTTTAAATTTGATAACTACATTTGTTATTATTTCTGTAATGCAGTCTATATATTAATTAGCGAGCTAGATAAATACTGTGCTAATTGAAATTGAATAATAGATATCACGTATTTACTAATTTTTAATGGTTTTCAATTTTTTAATTGAAATTGATTTAGTAATAATTAATGGATAAATGACGAAGAAAGAATTCAAGATGGAATAAAAAATCGGAACGCCATATTAAATATTTTTTCTATAATATACGATCTGAAAATGAAAGTGTTTCGTCCCTGCAAGAAGATACAAATAATATTCCACTAGGGATGAACTCTTACGGTGAAGAACATTAACACAATATCTATTTACAGTCAATACAAATAATATTCCACTAGGGATGAACTCTTACGGTGAAGAACATTCATACAATATCTATTTACAGTCAATACAAATAATATTCCACTAGGGATGAACTCTTACGGTGAAGAACATTCATACAATATCTATTTACAGTCAATACAAATAATATTCCACTAGGGATGAACTCTTACGGTGAAGAACATTCATACAATATCTATTTACAGTCAATACAAATAATATTCCACTAGGGATGAACTCTTACGGTGAAGAACATTCATACAATATCTATTTACAGTCAATACAAATAATATTCCACTAGGGATGAACTCTTACGGTGAAGAACATTCATACAATATCTATTTACAGTCAATACAAATAATATTCCACTAGGGATGAACTGTTACGGTGAAGAACATTCATACAATATCTATATACAGTCAATACAAATAATATTCCACTAGGGATGAACTCTTACGGTGAAGAACATTCATACAATATCTATTTACAGTCAATACAAATAATATTCCACTAGGGATGAACTCTTACGGTGAAGAACATTCATACAATATCTATTTACAGTCAACACAAATAATATTCCACTAGGGATGAACTCTTACGGTGAAGAACATTCATACAATATCTATTTACAGTCAATACAAATAATATTCCACTAGGGATGAACTCTTACGGTGAAGAAAATGCATACAATATCTATTTACAGTCAATACAAATAATATTCCACTAGGGATGAACTCTTACGGTGAAGAACATTCATACAATATCTATTTACAGTCAATACAAATAATATTCCACTAGGGATGAACTCTTACGGTGAAGAACATTCATACAATATCTATTTACAGTCAATACAAATAATATTCCACTAGGGATGAACTCTTACGGTGAAGAACATTCATACAATATCTATTTACAGTCAATACAAATAATATTCCACTAGGGATGAACTCTTACGGTGAAGAACATTCATACAATATCTATTTACAGTCAATACAAATAATATTCCACTAGGGATGAACTCTTACGGTGAAGAACATTCATACAATATCTATTTACAGTCAATACAAATAATATTCCACTAGGGATGAACTCTTACGGTGAAGAACATTCATACAATATCTATTTACAGTCAATACAAATAATATTCCACTAGGGATGAACTCTTACGGTGAAGAACATTCATACAATATCTATTTACAGTCAATACAAATAATATTCCACTAGGGATGAACTCTTACGGTGAAGAACATTCATACAATATCTATTTACAGTCAATACAAATAATATTCCACTAGGGATGAACTCTTACGGTGAAGAACATTCATACAATATCTATTTACAGTCAATACAAATAATATTCCACTAGGGATGAACTCTTACGGTGAAGAACATTCATACAATATCTATTTACAGTCAATACAAATAATATTCCACTAGGGATGAACTCTTACGGTGAAGAAAATTCATACAATATCTATTTACAGTCAATACAAATAATATTCCACTAGGGATGAACTCTTACGGTGAAGAACATTCATACAATATCTATTTACAGTCAATACAAATAATATTCCACTAGGGATGAACTCTTACGGTGAAGAACATTCATACAATATCTATTTACAGTCAATACAAATAATATTCCACTAGGGATGAACTCTTACGGTGAAGAACATTCATACAATATCTATTTACAGTCAATACAAATAATATTCCACTAGGGATGAACTCTTACGGTGAAGAACATTCATACAATATCTATTTACAGTCAATACAAATAATATTCCACTAGGGATGAACTCTTACGGTGAAGAACATTCATACAATATCTATTTACAGTCAATACAAATAATATTCCACTAGGGATGAACTCTTACGGTGAAGAACATTCATACAATATCTATTTACAGTCAATACAAATAATATTCCACTAGGGATGAACTCTTACGGTGAAGAACATTCATACAATATCTATTTACAGTCAATACAAATAATATTCCACTAGGGATGAACTGTTACGGTGAAGAACATTCATACAATATCTATTTACAGTCAATACAAATAATATTCCACTAGGGATGAACTCTTACGGTGAAGAACATTCATACAATATCTATTTACAGTCAATACAAATAATATTCCACTAGGGATGAACTCTTACGGTGAAGAACATTCATACAATATCTATTTACAGTCAACACAAATAATATTCCACTAGGGATGAACTCTTACGGTGAAGAACATTCATACAATATCTATTTACAGTCAATACAAATAATATTCCACTAGGGATGAACTCTTACGGTGAAGAAAATGCATACAATATCTATTTACAGTCAATACAAATAATATTCCACTAGGGATGAACTCTTACGGTGAAGAACATTCATACAATATCTATTTACAGTCAATACAAATAATATTCCACTAGGGATGAACTCTTACGGTGAAGAACATTCATACAATATCTATTTACAGTCAATACAAATAATATTCCACTAGGGATGAACTCTTACGGTGAAGAACATTCATACAATATCTATTTACAGTCAATACAAATAATATTCCACTAGGGATGAACTCTTACGGTGAAGAACATTCATACAATATCTATTTACAGTCAATACAAATAATATTCCACTAGGGATGAACTCTTACGGTGAAGAACATTCATACAATATCTATTTACAGTCAATACAAATAATATTCCACTAGGGATGAACTCTTACGGTGAAGAACATTCATACAATATCTATTTACAGTCAATACAAATAATATTCCACTAGGGATGAACTCTTACGGTGAAGAACATTGATACAATATCTATTTACAGTCAATACAAATAATATTCCACTAGGGATGAACTCTTACGGTGAAGAAAATTCATACAATATCTATTTACAGTCAATACAAATAATATTCCACTAGGGATGAACTCTTACGGTGAAGAACATTCATACAATATCTATTTACAGTCAATACAAATAATATTCCACTAGGGATGAACTCTTACGGTGAAGAACATTCATACAATATCTATTTACAGTCAATACAAATAATATTCCACTAGGGATGAACTCTTACGGTGAAGAACATTCATACAATATCTATTTACAGTCAATACAAATAATATTCCACTAGGGATGAACTCTTACGGTGAAGAACATTCATACAATATCTATTTACAGTCAATACAAATAATATTCCACTAGGGATGAACTGTTACGGTGAAGAACATTCATACAATATCTATTTACAGTCAATACAAATAATATTCCACTAGGGATGAACTCTTACGGTGAAGAACATTCATACAATATCTATTTACAGTCAATACAAATAATATTCCACTAGGAATGAACTCTTACGGTGAAGAACATTCATACAATATCTATTTACAGTCAACACAAATAATATTCCACTAGGGATGAACTCTTACGGTGAAGAACATTCATACAATATCTATTTACAGTCAATACAAATAATATTCCACTAGGGATGAACTCTTACGGTGAAGAACATTCATACAATATCTATTTACAGTCAATACAAATAATATTCCACTAGGGATGAACTCTTACGGTGAAGAACATTCATACAATATCTATTTACAGTCAATACAAATAATATTCCACTAGGGATGAACTCTTACGGTGAAGAACATTCATACAATATCTATTTACAGTCAATACAAATAATATTCCACTAGGGATGAACTCTTACGGTGAAGAACATTCATACAATATCTATTTACAGTCAATACAAATAATATTCCACTAGGGATGAACTCTTACGGTGAAGAACATTCATACAATATCTATTTACAGTCAATACAAATAATATTCCACTAGGGATGAACTCTTACGGTGAAGAACATTCATACAATATCTATTTACAGTCAATACAAATAATATTCCACTAGGGATGAACTCTTACGGTGAAGAACATTCATACAATATCCATTTACAGTCAATACAAATAATATTCCACTAGGGATGAACTCTTACGGTGAAGAACATTCATACAATATATATTTACAGTCAATACAAATAATATTCTACTAGGGATGAACTCTTACGGTGAAGAACATTCATACAATATCTATTTACAGTCAATACAAATAATATTCCACTAGGGATGAACTCTTACGGTGAAGAACATTCATACAATATCTATTTACAGTCAATACAAATAATATTCCACTAACACCTTGCAGTAGCAATAGCTTTCGTAGACCCATTCTGTCTATACTGGCAGATATGACGCCGAGTTTTCACTGCCGCCCACCTTACGCCTCTTCAATTAATCACGGTTAAATAAATGGAAAGCAAATTTGCAGTCTATACTAGCGTTTCTACCGCCTTCCATTCACTTTGAAGAGGCGTAAACTAGGCATTGAAAACGTGGCGTTTTATCTACTAGTAGCTATATAATGAGCCTTGGCTGTTGGCGTTGAATGTGCCACCGCCTACCTAAACTGTATGCGGTGGTAATCCATATGGAGGCGTTAGCACCGCCGCGTTTCCACCGCTTGTCATTCTATACTGGGCAGTTTCAAGCAGTTTTACCGCGGCAGTCAAAGTATAAGTACACACACAGACCACAGTAAAGTAGAAGATGTCCCAATAGAGTAATTTTAAATATCTAGCGACTGTTGGTACGTTAACGTGGTATCAATCATTCTTACTAAATCTCGCTGTTGCATTATTTCTGATCTTATTATTAGGTATATTTTATTATATATCCTAATACGAAAATTCTATTTTTGTGAGGGTAAATATTCGTATTCCTTTATTGTTTCAAAATATTCATATATATAATCTCACATAATTTTCTATAATTTGAACATGTTCGGTTTTGTTGATCACAGATCAGGCCAAAAACCAAACATTCCGCTGCAGAATATGGGAAAGAAAATCCGTCTGTAGAGTGCAAAACGCATCTATTGCGTTTTCAACGCCGAGTATAGATTGCAAAGCATTTTTACCGCGTGGAAATTGCCGCGTTTTCACTTTTGACTGCCTAGTATAAATTGGATTTTAAGAGGCGTAAACTGGGCAGTGTAAACGCGGCATTTTATCTGCTAGTATAGAATGAGCCTAAACTGGGAGGTGAAAAACCGGCGTCTTATTCACCTTGAAGTAGCTTTCTAACACCATGCAGTAGCTGTAGCTTTCTAATACCATGCAGTAGCTGTAGCTTTCTAACACCATGCAGTAGCTGTAGCTTTCTAACACCATGTAGTAGCTGTAGCTTTCTAACACCATGCAGTAGCTGTAGCTTTCTAACACCATGCAGTAGCTGTAGCTTTCTAAGACGATGCAGTAGCAGTAGCTTTCTAAGACGATGCAGTAGCAGTAGCTTTCTAACACCATGCAGTAGCTGTAGCTTTCTAACACCATGCAGTAGCTGTAGCTTTCTAACACCATGCAGTAGCTGTAGCTTTCTAAGACCATGCAGTAGCTGTAGTTTTCTAACACCATGCAGTAGCTGTAGCTTTCTAACACCATGCAGTAGCTGTAGCTTTCTAACACCATGCAGTAGCTGTAGCTTTCTAACACCATGCAGTAGCTGTAGCTTTCTAAGACCATGCAGTAGCTGTAGTTTTCTAACACCATGCAGTAGCTGTAGCTTTCTAAGACCATGCAGTAGCTGTAGCTTTCTAAGACCATGCAGTAGCTGTAGCTTTCTAACACCATGCAGTAGCTGTAGCTTTCTAACACCATGCAGTAGCTGTAGCTTTCTAACACCATGCAGTAGCTGTAGCTTTCTAAGACGATGCAGTAGCTGTAGCTTTCTAACACCATGCAGTAGCTGTAGCTTTCTAAGACGATGCAGTAGCTGTAGCTTTCTAAGACCATGCAGTAGCTGTAGCTTTCTAACACCATGCAGTAGCTGTAGCTTTCTAACACCATGCAGTAGCTGTAGCTTTCTAAGACCATGCAGTAGCTGTAGTTTTCTAACACCATGCAGTAGCTGTAGCTTTCTAACACCATGCAGTAGCTGTAGCTTTCTAACACCATGCAGTAGCTGTAGCTTTCTAACACCATGCAGTAGCTGTAGCTTTCTAAGACCATGCAGTAGCTGTAGTTTTCTAACACCATGCAGTAGCTGTAGCTTTCTAAGACCATGCAGTAGCTGTAGCTTTCTAAGACCATGCAGTAGCTGTAGCTTTCTAACACCATGCAGTAGCTGTAGCTTTCTAACACCATGCAGTAGCTGTAGCTTTCTAACACCATGCAGTAGCTGTAGCTTTCTAACACCATGCAGTAGCTGTAGCTTTCTAACACCATGCAGTAGCTGTAGCTTTCTAAGACGATGCAGTAGCTGTAGCTTTCTAAGACCATGCAGTAGCTGTAGCTTTCTAACACCATGCAGTAGCTGTAGCTTTCTAACACCATGCAGTAGCTGTAGTTTTCTAAGACGATGCAGTAGCTGTAGCTTTGGTTATCTCAGTTGGTCAGGAAGAGGGCGTGTCCCTATAAGCGTTTGAAGGGTGTATGCTTCTGCCAACTTATATAGCTAAAATGTCCTGGAAAGTGTCTAAACTGGTGACTGTTCTATGAACGGTCAGAGCGACTGTATATGGTAATATCGTGAACCACGCCGTTCTTATTGGTCAGAATGAACTAACAAACCAATATGTTATGTTTGCCAATACATGTAGTGTGCTCTATCTTATCGGCTCTTGGAATACCTACTGATTGTTGTTCTCTATGAGGAGGTATAGAAGATTGTTGATATTTTAGCAAGGATTTGATACGTTGTTTCATAATGCTTGTATAATAGCTCTTAAACCAGTCTGTATTTCATGGTAAATTCCACCAACATGTCGGCGGAATTTTTAATAGACTTGCTGATTGTTGTTTTATTCAACCCTATTTTCACGATAATAATTAAATAATTGGATAAACTTCTTATATCTTTTGTTCATGGCTTTTCAATGTTTTTAATAATGTGTATGCAAATGGATAAATTGATTAATATTTTGCAAATTGGTTATAGTCTCAAAAAACTTGTTTTTCTAAGCCAATATTTGGTCCCACACTCGTGTGAAAGACTGTTCAGATTATATTGGTTATGGTCTTTCAAATACAAAAGTGGTACTAAATCTATCTGTTAAACCTTACAACAACTATTTTATATCAATGGAATGAATAATAAAATACTACACCCAAGTAAAATAACCAATAGAATTGAAAGGATGGAAGTAAACAACTTGACTGATTTGTTTTGAATTTTAAAAGGGAGTTGACAGAATATACTGTGATAAAATCAATAGCTATCAATGGTATATGCCATAGATAAAGTTATGGTGGGTTCATAGAAGATTAAGTCGCTCGTTTGCAAGAACAACGTCATAAAGACAAAAAAAGTATTTTCCAATTATCCATATAGACCTGTAAATCTTAAGACACTGATTATTTTGGTAAAAGTTTCATCATTGTAGCTCTAAAATTGACCGCTAGAGAGGCTAAATGTCCTAACGATATGCCATTAAATGTACGTACATTACAAGTACTAAAATGCCTCTCCTGAAAAATAGCTACTATAGAGTTATGACAGTGGTGTCGCAAGCAAGCGATATAGTCTCTTCTCAATCTTCTATGTCCCCACCATAATTTCTGTCAAGGTAGATAGCATCTAGAGCTGTCAATCAGCTGGTACTGTAGGTAGGTAGTTCTTAACGGATGATGATAGGTTTAGCGCCTGTAAATGATTGAGACCCTATCTAATGGAATTGAAACACTTTAAGAACATGTACAAGAATCTATAACAATGATATACTATAATCTGTACTATAATCTATACTATATGATACTATACTAACTAAAATATAATTAATTTATTAGGGGGTTTAACGTCTGCTTCGGAACCAAAGGCCATATCGCTGACGTCAAAAGGAAATTGAATACAAGGGACTGGAAGAAGCAGCAGTCAGAGAGGAAAGTGGCTCCATGAACAAAGTCACTTACCACCGTCAGTGACAATGCTCATGGATGCAGAAAAGCTACTCCGTGAATACAGTCACTTACCAAGGAATGTGACGAAACGGGACACAAGCACCGGTGGCTGCACTCACGGATGGAAGAGGAAAATGAAGAGGTGATAGTAAATGAAGCCTATGAGCCTACCTAACACAAAATTCTGAGACCTCGTAGTTGAAGAGCATAACCCTAGCGCTATCCTCTAAAACTGCAATTAGCGTTAAAAAAATGATAAACATGGTATAAATGAAAAAAGACAATCAATAATCCAAATTACAACAGTTCGGGGCCCAAGGGACGCCACCCCCCTTCTCTTCCATTCACCACAGACAGCTTCAGGATAGAGCCCCTGGGGGCTAACTAAAATATATAGTCAGATAAGAGAACGGCCTGTAAAGGGCCGTACACACGTAGGATTTTTTAAGTCTTTCCACGAGACTTTTTGCCAAGCTCCTCCTACTTTTTCCACAAGAAAATATAATAAAAACGATTTAATTATTATTTATTTTAGTTGGTATCCATAATACCTGTAAAAAAAACATACGTGTGTACGGCCCTTAAGAGAACAGCATGGTCGTTTGTATCTCCGAAGTTTTTGATAGTTAGAGAGGAAAAACTGATAATTTGTGGCCATGGCTACGGGTCACACTAATAATAATTTAAAAATTCATAGTTTGGACTTTTGAGAGTAAAAATGATTTAATTAAATTAGTATTTATATTACGTATATGTGTCTAAATATGGACCCATTACATAAGTGGCAGTTATGTAGTTTGTTGTATCCGCTAGTTTGTCGTACTGCACACTTCATGATTCTCTACCTTACACGTTATTATTTGATGAAGTGTGAATGATTTTAGAAATATTAATTTTGGATAATTTGAGTTATTTGAACATTTAGAGCTGGGTCACAAACCATTGTAAGGGTTCGTTTCGAGTTATTGAACTGTTCCACTTTTCCGATCATAAGTAGGTACCTTTAAAGGTCCCCTCCAAGCAATTTTGTTTATTGCTTCAATCGATGAGGCTAATTTTCTTATCATTTTGATACAAACCCCATGAAATTTGATAGCATATATTGGTAAATACCCAGTTCATGTTCCTATTTCATTTAGGGACGTGAACTAAGAATTTGTCCAAGTTTTTTTAATTTTATATGCTTTTAATGAATTTTGATAATCAAAACTCTACTATACTTATTCTATTTCCGACTTGCTTATTTTCACTCTGAAGAAAAAGAATGTACACCATTTGTTTTGAATGTCAACTAGGTATTGGGTCTAATAAATCTATTTAATATTCGTATAAAGGAATAAAATTATTATAGAATATTTATCTACCTCAGGAAATAATTAATTTATTTAAACGAAGGTCGAAAACCCATTTTGGTTTATAAACTTCCAACCAAAACAAAGAGTGTACAATCTTCTTCTTCAGCGTCAGGTTAGTGATTCGCTCAATTGTTACACACATAGTATTAAAAACTTTAAAAGCATATAATAAAATATAGACTGAACCGAATTGTATGCAGTTTGCAGAATAATGATCCTAGACCTTAGTTCTATAATATTATGCAATAAACTCATTCTTTTCCCAGAGCCCGGAGAGGACCTTTACCTCAATTTAAACTCTCTGATCGATATCTGAAAATCAAGAGGGTTGTACTTGTGAATATATTGACTGATATTGACTAATTTGACTATATTGACTAATATTGACTATATCTCTTGACTAATATAGAGCGGATGCCAAACCCATCACTGGGTTACTCCCACCTCGAGGGCGTCACGAGGGACCCAATTTATTAGGGGGATTGGACACCTAATGCCCGACCTAATGTGAAGCCCGATGACTTATGGACGTATTTACATATTGTAAAAGTGGGCAGCAATTTATTTATTAGGCAGCATTCGTTAAATGATAAGTGACATTTTGATTCTTCTGATTTAGTTTTAGAAAAATTATTAATGAAATCAGAAGAAACAGAATGCTACTGTTCATTTAACGAATATTTATATACCTAAATGTCTTATATACATTTACATACCTTGTGACTTATGTACACATTTACATTCCTATATGAATTATATACATTAACTTAGCTAGATGACTACATATTTACATACCTAAGATGACTTATATACATATACATACCTAAAAATTATCCCTATTTGATTCCCAGTTTATAAAGTCATTCACTTATAATTTTTCAATATAAAGTTAATTATGTACCAAGTTGCTATCATTATTAATTACCTTCGCAGAATGCGGGAAGGTCATATTTTAGCCGTCGTTTTATCATCTTGTTATTCGCTTAACTGAAAAACTGTTCGACCAAATTGCCTGAAATTTGGCGAAACGATTGGTCCATGTCCAGTGATCTGCTGGTAGACTTTTGAGAGTGACCAAATCAAAGGTCAAGGTCATGGTCATTTATAACTCAAGAAGTATTGAACCATATTGCATGAAACTTGGTGGGACGATTGGTCAATATACAGGAACCATTTTGTTATATTTTGGGAGCGATCAGGTCATAGGTCAAAGATCAAGGTCAATGCCATTTGTAACTCAATAACTAAAAAAGTATTCAACCAAATCGTCTGAAATTTGATGGTACAATTGGTCAATGACCAGGAACCATTTGTTAGAATTTTGGGAGCGATCCGGTGAAAGGTCAAGGTCAAGGTCATTTATTACTCAGTAACTCAAAAAGTATTGAACCATATTGCATCCATGAAACTTGGTGGGACGATTGGTTATTATCCAGTTAGCAGTTTAATAAATTTTGGGAGAGAACGGGTCAAAGCGGCAGCGAAGATATGCGCTCTACCGAGTGCACATAATCTAGTTGTAAATAATATACAGCATCAATTCGTAACTGTCATAGATATATTTCTAATTGTTTTCTTACGTCATGTTACAGAGATAAAGGTGAATAAAAGAATTAGAACTGAGTTTTTAAAATATGGTTACTAATATAAACAGCTATCATTGAACATGTTTTTTTAAAGTTCTAACATGATTTATTTTACTTGTTTGGTCAATAAAATTATAGCATACTTGAAATAAATGATAAAAGACTTAAATTAAATGATGAACGACTTGAATTAAATGATAAAAGACTTAAATTAAATGATATAAGACTTGAATTAAATGATATAAGACTTAAATTAAATAATAAAAGACTTAAATTAAATGATGAACGACTTGAATTAAATGATATAAGACTTGAATTAAATGATATAAGACTTGAATTAAATGATAAAAGACTTAAATTAAATGATAAAAGACTTGAATTAAATGATAAAAGACTTAAATTAAATGATGAACGACTTGAATTAAATGATGAACGACTTGAATTAAATGATAAAAGACTTGAATTAAATGATATAAGACTTAAATTAAATAATAAAAGACTTAAATTAAATGATGAACGACTTGAATTAAATGATATAAGACTTGAATTAAATGATATAAGACTTGAATTAAATGATATAAGACTTGAATTAAATGATATAAGACTTGAATTAAATGATAAAAGACTTAAATTAAATGATGAACGACTTGAATTAAATGATAAAAGACTTAAATTAAATGATGAACGACTTGAATTAAATGATAAAAGACTTTAATTAAATGATGATCGACTTGAATTAAATGATAAAAGACTTAAATTAAATGATAAAAGACTTTAATTAAATGATATAAGACTTGAATTAAATGATAAAAGACTTAAATTAAATAATAAAAGACTTAAATTAAATGATAAAAGACTTGAATTAAATGATAAAAGACTTTAATTAAATGATGATCGACTTGAATTAAATGATAAAAGACTTAAATTAAATGATAAAAGACTTAAATTGAATGATAAAAGACTTGAATTAAATGATAAAAGACTTAAATTAAATAATAAAAGACTTAAATTAAATGATGAACGACTTGAATTAAATGATAAAAGACTTAAATTAAATAATAAAAGACTTAAATTAAATGATAAAAGACTTAAATTAAATGATAAAAGACTTAAATTAAATGATAAAAGACTTAAATTAAATGATATAAGACTTGAATTAAATGATAAAAGACTTAAATTAAATGATAAAAGACTTGAATTAATTGATAAAAGACTTAAATTGAATGATAAAAGACTTAAATTGAATTATATAAGACTTAAATTGAATGATAAAAGACTTAAATTGAATGATATAAGACTTAAATTAAATAATAAACGACATAAATTAAATGATGAACGACTTGAATTAAATGATATAAGACTTGAATTAAATGATATAAGACTTGAATTAAATGATATAAGACTTGAATTAAATGATATAAGACTTGAATTAAATGATAAAAGACTTAAATTAAATGATGAACGACTTGAATTAAATGATAAAAGACTTAAATTAAATGATGAACGACTTGAATTAAATGATAAAAGACTTTAATTAAATGATGATCGACTTGAATTAAATGATAAAAGACTTAAATTAAATGATAAAAGACTTTAATTAAATGATATAAGACTTGAATTAAATGATAAAAGACTTAAATTAAATAATAAAAGACTTAAATTAAATGATAAAAGACTTGAATTAAATGATAAAAGACTTTAATTAAATGATGATCGACTTGAATTAAATGATAAAAGACTTAAATTAAATGATAAAAGACTTAAATTGAATGATAAAAGACTTGAATTAAATGATAAAAGACTTAAATTAAATAATAAAAGACTTAAATTAAATGATGAACGACTTGAATTAAATGATAAAAGACTTAAATTAAATAATAAAAGACTTAAATTAAATGATAAAAGACTTAAATTAAATGATAAAAGACTTAAATTAAATGATAAAAGACTTGAATTAAATGATATAAGACTTGAATTAAATGATAAAAGACTTAAATTAAATGATAAAAGACTTGAATTAATTGATAAAAGACTTAAATTGAATGATAAAAGACTTAAATTGAATTATATAAGACTTAAATTGAATGATAAAAGACTTAAATTGAATGATATAAGACTTAAATTAAATAATAAACGACATAAATTAAATGATGAACGACTTGAATTAAATGATAAAAGACTTAAATTAAATGATAAAAGACTTGAATTAAATGATAAAAGACTTAAATTAAATGATAAAAGACTTGAATTAATTGATAAAAGACTTAAATTGAATGATAAAAGACTTAAATTGAATTATATAAGACTTAAATTAAATAATAAACGACCTAAATTAAATGATAAAAGACTTGAATTAAATGATGAACGACTTGAAATAAATGATAAAAGACTTAAATTAAATGATGAACGACTTGAATTAAATGATATAAGACTTGACTTGAATGATAAAAGACTTGACTTGAATGATAAAAGACTTGACTTGAATGATAAAAGACTTACGTTAAATGATAATAGACTTATAATAAATGATAATAGACTTATAATAAATGATAATAGACTTATAATAAATGATAATATACTTACGATAAATGATAATATACTTACGATAAATGATAATATACTTACGATAAATGATAATATACTTACGATAAATGATAATAGACTTACGATAAATGATAATATACTTACGATAAATGATAATAGACTTACGATAAATGATAATATACTTACGATAAATGATAATAAATTTACTATAATTGATAATATAGACTTACAATAAATGATAATAGACCAGAGATCAAATAAATTTAAATTCATTTTTTTTACTGTTTATTGTTTTTTTTAATAAATTTTTTTTAATTATTCCAATAAATACAGATAATGCTTCTCATTAATTTGCTGTGAATCCCATGAAATTTGATAATTTATTGTTTGTTTCTATTTGCTTTTAATAACTTTTACAACTAATACACTGCATCATCCGTTTCACTCGATCCCGAGGAGCTAATTTAAAGCACAAAGAAAAAGATTGGGCGCCATTGTTTCGAGTGACAGCTAGGTAGGTATAATTCATTCAATATTATGTCTTCGGCTAAAAGTATAATATTAAAGAAAACTTACACTAATTCACATCAGATAAACAATAACAGCTTAAATTAAAGCTGAATAAGGCAAGTGTTTTATAATAGAATTAAAATTGGAAATCAAAACAAAGAGTGCACAATCTGTTTCTTCAGCGTCAGGTTAGTGTTTCGTACAACTGTTGTACACAGAGTATGAAAACCTTTAAAGCAAATAAACAATTAAATATATATACTTAACAAAATTGTATACGGTTTGTAGATTATCATAAACCTTAGTTCTATAACATTATATAAGTAACTCTTTTTTTTTCACGGAGCACCAAGTATCCCATATGCGGTACATCATGAATTTTAATTTAGTATTTTGAACAGTTTTTTAACTATGATTATACTGTATCAATATACCTGATGCAATTGCAGACATCGTTGTATATCAAATAATCTATGAAAGATACGATTATATTATGAATTTGCAAAGAACTAATGTTTTGTTCCAAAAATATAGAAGAAATTCCCAAGGATAGAAATTTCGTGAAAAGCGTTAAAGAATGTCATACAAATCTGATGAATTTTATCAGTGAGTGCCCTCTAAACATACTGAATGTTTCTTAGAACATATTGTTGTTGTTGTTTTCCCTGTTTTGTAAGGGTGGGCAGTGCTAGGTGGATGCCTCAAGACTGTCAAAGGGTGGGAGCCTCTAATTGCTGCCAGTCCTTTATAAGAGATGGGCGGAAGTGACGATATAAACTGATTGTACTTTACCGTAGAAAAGTTTTGGTGGGGCCATAGAAGATTAAGAGGGATAGCTTTGGTGGGGGCATAGAAGATTGAGCACGGTCTCCTCTGTATCTTCTACGACCCCACCATAACTATCTATCTCAATCTTCAATGGCCACACCATAACCTTTTTTATAGAAGATTATAAGATGACACAACTTGATACTCTATAGCCTTGTTATGAACTATAATTTCAATTTGAATATATCTATTTATGTTTTAATGACTCTGAAATAACACTCTTTTTCAATGGTGTATGATTTTGATAATAATCTATTTCGTTATCCAAAAAATCGAACTGTCATAGAGTCCGTTTTATACCATCTTAACAATCTTTCTTTCTATATCCATAAGTTTGTTATTCAATGAGTATGCCTAGATATAAAAGATGCTGATTGTACTTGACTATACGAACCATGTTGTGCTTGGATAGGCCTATACGAACCATGTTGTACTTGGATAGGCCTATACGAACCTTGTTGTACTTGGATAAACCTATACGAACCATGTTGTACTTGGATAAACCTATACGAACCATGTTGTACTTGGATAAACCTATACGAACCATGTTGTACTTGGATAAACCTATACGAACCATGTTGTACTTGGATAGACCTATACGAACCATGTTGTACTTGGATAAACCTATACGAACCATGTTGTACTTGGATTAACCTATACGAACCATGTTGTACTTGGATAAACCTATACGAACCATGTTGTACTTGGATAAACCTATACGAACCATGTTGTACTTGGATAAACCTATACGAACCATGTTGTGCTTGGATAAACCTATACGAACCATGTTGTACTTGGATTAACCTATACGAACCATGTTGTACTTGGATAAACCTACACGAACTATGTTGTACTTGGATAAACCTATACGAACCATGTTGTACTTGGATAAACCTATACGAACCATGTTGTACTTGGATAAACCTACACGAACTATGTTGTACTTGGATAAACCTATACGAACCATGTTGTACTTGTCTCTAGACAGAAAGGGCAGAATATGCTAGGCCGTCACGAAATTCAAATACGTTCTCATATGCCATATTTGCGAAACAGTGTTTTTTATTTGTGAAAATACGGAGATAACCGGTTAATCCACACTTCCATTTCTTGGTAAATTAATTGACAGTTACTAAACTATGGAAATAAAGAATGTACAATGAATTGTGAGAGATAAATTTTCATATAATCCCAATAAAATCTGAAATTCTTGTGACTATTTTTAAACAACATTTATATTTTTTCATCAGGGTTGAACTTATATAACATAGAGTGAATTAGGGTTAGGCAAATTACTTATAGGGTAAAATCAGGGTCGATAGGGTGGAAAATATCAAGAAAAACTGTATGTAAACAACATAAAATTTTTCAAGAGGGTAGCATCGTTGCGGGTATAGTTAGGATTCGAGCTTTTCAATTCATCACCAGAAACAATAGGTGATCATCCAGATTTTATTATATAATTTCATCTTACAATTCATAAATTCATTTTAAATTTAATCGAAAACAGTGGATTAGACATGAATAAAATCTTTTGTTCTAGAGCTAAATCTACTTCTTTAAATCTATTATAAATGTTAATGGTATACGATAAGTCAAAATGTTTTCTTGTAATGGGAAAACTCAGTAAAAGAAAAGAAAGTACTACTATATCAAAATAACATTAAAATCGACGTGATTTGAAAATTAGGCAATTGATAAAAATATTTTAAATTTTTTTTTTACAAAAAATAAATTTACAAAATATAGATAAAATTACAGATATATATTCTCCTACACATATTTTTTTGGTAATAATAAAAAGTTGTATCAATAATGGTACATAACTGACTTCTTATGACAAAGTTAACAAGTTATTTGACGTTTGGTGACTTCAACATGTTGGAGAGAGTGATCCAAATAACATTAACAATCTATGATAAAAGATAATAAACTTACGGTCAACATAAACCCAATAATGTCCTGCGTTAGTTTGAACGTGAAAAAATATGTTTGTTTTTAATATCCTTGTAAGCAAACTAAGCATATTGAATATGAATTTTTAAATAAAAAAAATAGTAATCGCAATTGTGCTTTACTAATGCACAAAATACATAAAAACAAAACGCACAAAATAAATCATTTGAACGATAAATATTAATATATTATGATTATCAATTCTTACAAAGAGAGATAGTTATGGTGGGGCCATAGAAGATTAAGAAGGATAGTTATGGTGGGGCCATAGAAGATTAAGAGAGATAGTTATGGTGGGGCCATAGAAGATTAAGAGAGATAGTTATGGTGGGACCATAGAAGATTGAGAGAGATAGTTATGGTGGGGCCATAGAAGATTGAGAGAGATAGTTATGGTGGGGCCATAGAAGATTGAGAGAGATAGTTATAGTGGGGCAATAGAAGATTGAGAGAGATAGTTATGGTGGGACCATAGAAGATTGAGAGAGATAGTTATGGTGGGGCCATAGAAGATTGAGAGAGATAGTTATGGTGGGACCATAGAAGATTGAGAGAGATAGTTATGGTGGGACCATAGAAGATTGAGAAGGATAGTTATGGTGGGGCCATAGAAGATTGAGAGAGATAGTTATGGTGGGACCATAGAAGATTGAGAGAGATAGTTATGGTGGGGCCATAGAAGATTGAGAGAGATAGTTATGGTGGGACCATAGAAGATTGCGAGAGATAGTTATGGTGGGACCATAGAAGATTGAGAAGGATAGTTATGGTGGGGCCATAGAAGATTGAGAGAGATAGTTATGGTGGGGCCATAGAAGATTGAGAGAGATAGTTATGGTGGGGCCATAGAAGATTGAGAGAGATAGTTATGGTGGGGCCATAGAAGATTGAGAGAGATAGTTATGGTGGGACCATAGAAGATTGAGAAGGATAGTTATGGTGGGGCCATAGAAGATTAAGAGAGATAGTTATGGTGGGGCCATAGAAGATTGAGAGAGATAGTTATGGTGGGGCAATAGAAGATTGAGAGAGATAGTTATGGTGGGACCATAGAAGATTGAGAGAGATAGTTATGGTGGGGCCATAGAAGATTGAGAGAGATAGTTATGGTGGGACCATAGAAGATTGAGAGAGATAGTTATGGTGGGACCATAGAAGATTGAGAGAGATAGTTATGGTGGGACCATAGAAGATTGAGAAGGATAGTTATGGTGGGGCCATAGAAGATTGAGAGAGATAGTTATGGTGGGACCATAGAAGATTGAGAGAGATAGTTATGGTGGGGCCATAGAAGATTGAGAGAGATAGTTATGGTGGGACCATAGAAGATTGAGAGAGATAGTTATGGTGGGACCATAGAAGATTGAGAAGGATAGTTATGGTGGGGCCATAGAAGATTAAGAGAGATAGTTATGGTGGGGCCATAGAAGATTGAGAGAGATAGTTATGGTGGGGCCATAGAAGATTGAGAGAGATAGTTATGGTGGGGCCATAGAAGATTGAGAGAGATAGTTATGGTTGGGCCATAGAAGATTGAGAGAGATAGTTATAGTGGGGCAATAGAAGATTGAGAGAGATAGTTATGGTGGGACCATAGAAGATTGAGAGAGATAGTTATGGTGGGGCCATAGAAGATTGAGAGAGATAGTTATGGTGGGACCATAGAAGATTGAGAGAGATAGTTATGGTGGGACCATAGAAGATTGAGAGAGATAGTTATGGTGGGACCATAGAAGATTGAGAAGGATAGTTATGGTGGGGCCATAGAAGATTGAGAGAGATAGTTATGGTGGGACCATAGAAGATTGAGAGAGATAGTTATGGTGGGGCCATAGAAGATTGAGAGAGATAGTTATGGTGGGACCATAGAAGATTGAGAGAGATAGTTATGGTGGGACCATAGAAGATTGAGAAGGATAGTTATGGTGGGGCCATAGAAGATTAAGAGAGATAGTTATGGTGGGGCCATAGAAGATTGAGAGAGATAGTTATGGTGGGGCCATAGAAGATTGAGAGAGATAGTTATGGTGGGGCCATAGAAGATTGAGAGAGATAGTTATGGTGGGACCATAGAAGATTGAGAAGGATAGTTATGGTGGGGCCATAGAAGATTGAGAGAGATAGTTATGGTGGGGCCATAGAAGATTGAGAGAGATAGTTATGGTGGGGCCATAGAAGATTGAGAGAGATAGTTATGGTGGGGCCATAGAAGATTGAGAGAGATAGTTATGGTGGGACCATAGAAGATTGAGAGAGATAGTTATGGTGGGACCATAGAAGATTGAGAGAGATAGTTATGGTGGGACCATAGAAGATTGAGAAGGATAGTTATGGTGGGGCCATAGAAGATTGAGAGAGATAGTTATGGTGGGACCATAGAAGATTGAGAGAGATAGTTATGGTGGGGCCATAGAAGATTGAGAGAGATAGTTATGGTGGAACCATAGAAGATTGAGAGAGATAGTTATGGTGGGACCATAGAAGATTGAGAAGGATAGTTATGGTGGGGCCATAGAAGATTAAGAGAGATAGTTATGGTGGGGCCATAGAAGATTGAGAGAGATAGTTATGGTGGGGCCATAGAAGATTGAGAGAGATAGTTATGGTGGGGCCATAGAAGATTGAGAGAGATAGTTATGGTGGGGCCATAGAAGATTGAGAGAGATAGTTATAGTGGGGCAATAGAAGATTGAGAGAGATAGTTATGGTGGGACCATAGAAGATTGAGAGAGATAGTTATGGTGGGGCCATAGAAGATTGAGAGAGATAGTTATGGTGGGACCATAGAAGATTGAGAGAGATAGTTATGGTGGGACCATAGAAGATTGAGAGAGATAGTTATGGTGGGACCATAGAAGATTGAGAAGGATAGTTATGGTGGGGCCATAGAAGATTGAGAGAGATAGTTATGGTGGGACCATAGAAGATTGAGAGAGATAGTTATGGTGGGGCCATAGAAGATTGAGAGAGATAGTTATGGTGGGACCATAGAAGATTGAGAGAGATAGTTATGGTGGGACCATAGAAGATTGAGAAGGATAGTTATGGTGGGGCCATAGAAGATTAAGAGAGATAGTTATGGTGGGGCCATAGAGATTGAGCGAGATAGTTATGGTGGGGCCATAGAAGATTGAGAGAGATAGTTATGGTGGGGCCATAGAAGATTGAGAGAGATAGTTATGGTGGGACCATAGAAGATTGAGAAGGATAGTTATGGTGGGGCCATAGAAGATTGAGAGAGATAGTTATGGTGGGACCATAGAAGATTGAGAGAGATAGTTATGGTGGGGCCATAGAAGATTGAGAGAGATAGTTATGGTGGGACCATAGAAGATTGAGAGAGATAGTTATGGTGGGACCATAGAAGATTGAGAAGGATAGTTATGGTGGGGCCATAGAAGATTAAGAGAGATAGTTATGGTGGGGCCATAGAAGATTGAGAGAGATAGTTATGGTGGGGCCATAGAAGATTGAGAGAGATAGTTATGGTGGGGCCATAGAAGATTGAGAGAGATAGTTATGGTGGGACCATAGAAGATTGAGAAGGATAGTTATGGTGGGGCCATAGAAGATTAAGAGAGATAGTTATGGTGGGGCCATAGAAGATTGAGAGAGATAGTTATGGTGGGGCCATAGAAGATTGAGAGAGATAGTTATGGTGGGGCCATAGAAGATTGAGAGAGATAGTTATGGTGGGGCCATAGAAGATTGAGAAGGGGCGCTTCGTCGATCTAACGCAATTAGTACGGAAAAGTATATTTAATGAACAAAAAAACATGTTCAAACCTTTTAATAATATCAACACGATTTACCTATTTTCTCACTCTTTACAGAAAATTGAAAAGAAAAACTAATGAAGCATACCAAGGGTTAGTTCCGAGTTATCGGGCAGTTCCATATTATCAATCATATAAGAAAAATATATAATTTAATATTTAAACTTGTCATTTCAGTTGGTATCTCTGATACCTACAGATAGCATGGATACCAATAGAAATAACTAGTAAAAATGTTAAATTAATAAAAAAAATAGAATAATAAAAGAGGTATAACTGTCCGATAACTCGGAGCTTACCCTATATTCATATTTTATTAACTATATATAAATGCAAAAATCAAAACACTCAATATGCTTTATTCTTTACACATAAACAATTGCATTATCAATCATTTTGGTCAAGATGATTTAACTGCAATAACAGTTTCTAATTCACAGACGATAATGCTTGTTTATCCTGTGATACACAATTGAAACTGCCATAACCTAATGAACACAATCAGAGGGAGGCGATAGAGCTCATTATCCCACTGAGTCAGGGTGAATATTGGCCCTAAGGAGTCATTCACACCCCACTGGGACTCTCTCCGTGGTCTGGCATGGTCTTGGGGCGTGTCCCGGCAATAAATCTTCATTTTCTCACCTCCTCATGACAAACTATTTCTCTTTTATGATCTCAACAGCTAGTAGAATCTTTCAAAACACAACTTAATTGATAAGCAAATGGAAGTGGATAAAAGGTTTTAACTATTAAAACATATATTAACAGGTTTCAAGCATGTTCAAAATAGTTTCAACAAGTTCCAAACATGTCACAATCAATACCTAGGTACTATCAAAGAAAAGAGTCTCCGTTTGCTAATTTCACAAATCACATTTTTTAATTTCCTATTACTTTCAAATTTTAAAATTTTTTGGTTGTATAATAGCTATAAACATTACAATTAATAAGGATTCTTTTTGTAAATTTTAAATTAGCCAACTGTTAAAAAATTCATTACGAATACACCTTTCTTTGACGGTACATAAGTAATAGATTCAATGAAAATAACATTGCTGAACTAACCTCTTCCCATATATCAGGACGGAGATTTAAGCGCTCAAATGCACTTGTTTAGGATAATAGTTAACTAATGTGGCCTATTAACGTATAATGATATGTTTTCATCGTCACTACCCAATCCATACCAAGTGGAAGTATCGTATGACCAAATTAGAGTCAATGAAACAATAAGCCCTCTGCAAAACAAATAGCAGTGACATATTTGAATGAAGCCCAACCTATATATGCGACTGTATATTGTCAGTTAACATGCGATAGTGTACACCCAACTGTGTCACCTCCCTAAATACACGGAGAAAGAATATATAACATCTTTAAAAACACCGGAAAGAGCCATTAATTTACCTCTTCAAACACAGCAAAGGACCAAGGTATAACAGTTATGACTTCTAAAAACTTCTTGAGCCATGCTTTACCTCTCTATAGGCCGAAAAGAATTTTCCTGTTGCATTTTTCAAACTACGAAAAGAGCCATGGTGTAACCTCTCTAAACACCGGAAAGAGCCATGATTTTACCCCTCCAAACGCCGGAAAGAGCCTTGGTTTTACCCCTCCAACCACCAGAAAGAATCTTGGTCTTGCCCCTCCAAATACCGGAAAGAGCCATGGCGTTACTTCTCCAAACACCAGAAAGAGCCATGGTTTTAACTCTCCAAATAACGGAAAGAGCCTGGGTTTCACTTCTTCAAATATCGGAAAAATCCTTGGTTTTATCTCTCTAAATATCGGTTGGAACCATGGAGTTACATCTCAAAAAAACGGAAAATGCCATGGATTTACCTCTCCAAAAACCAGAAAGAGCCATGGTGTTTCTCCTCCAAATACCGAAAAGAGCCATGGCTTTACCTCTGCACCCCGAAAAAAGCCACGGCATTACCTATGACAATCACGAAAAGAGCCATGGTTCTCTATGTAAAATCCATCACTGCTAATTTGTTCCCTAATTAAGCTAATTAACTCAATTAACTGACTAATTAAGCTATAGTAGCGGCGTCTCTTCCGATCGCGTGGGAGAGCAGTTTGGGTCGGCTTAAAGATGGGCGGTTGAAGACTGTCTTGTTATGGGTGGTGTTTGCTGTGGGACTAATGGTGGGCGCAAACCTTGGAGCTCTGACAGAGAGAAATGTAAACACCTCCACAATAAGGCTACTCAATAACAATCTATGGCCCCATTGTCATCAGAAAAGAGATCACCCTGCTGCTTATTTAGCACAATCACTTTATTATCAAGACAAATTAGACCAGCGGCGTTGATAGATTGCATTCTGTGTACTGGTTGATTAGCTGTGCACCTGGTAATATATTCTCAATTAATTGATTACTGAAAGTATTTTGTATGGTTAAAGTATTATAGAGTACTGATTAGTTGTACTGAATAGTAAATAATACAATATATAGTGTATAAATATATTAGTTTATAAATATCATTTATTTTTAATCTTTCACTATCTCTTCATCTTAAACCTATAGAATGCCCTACAATTGACATCATTTTTTGATTTATGACATTAATCTTAAAATTCACATATATTTAATTTAACCCAGAATGCCTTTCAAGACAACCTAGAGCTCCACCTTAGAAATTAATTTGGCGATCACAGTTAAAAACTTAGCCTTCAGAACCGTAATTTTACCCACATTATATTATTTTAGAAATTAATCTACAGAATGTCTTTCAATTGAGAAAACCTAATGTGCCACATTAGAAAATAATCAAACGCCTTTTAATTTGGAAAACCTAAAGTTCCAGAAATTAATTTAGCGAACCGTAGTGCCACAGATCAAAACATGGTCATCAGAGGCGTAATCTTACGGATTCTTACCTACATTAAATTATTTTAAAAATTAATATAGAATGCCTTTCAATACGGAAAAAGTAGAGTGCCACATTAGAAATTAATCTAAAACGCCTTTCAATTTGGAAACCCGGAATTTAATTTGGCGAGTCGTAGTGCCACAGTTCAAAACATGGTCGTCAGAGGCGTAATCTTACCTACCCATAAACGCAAGGGTAGAATTTGTGGTGAAACACTTCACATTACATCAAATGTTCGGTCCTAATAGGAGTGTTTTGCCGGGCCAATGATAGTCATTTGTTGTTCCTGTGGAGTCCTGACACGTCTCAATCGATGCGTAGAAAAAAGGCGCGTCGCACGCAATCGCTACATTTGCCGAAGGTTTGGTAGCGTATGATGAAAAAGAGAGAAAAGTGATTCTGTGTCTCAATTATGATATTAATCCCTTGTTATTCTTTTTTTTTAATCAGTTTAAGTATTTACAATCCACAACCATCAAGTGCAGTTCGAATTATCGGGCAGTTCTATATTTTCGATCATATGAGAACAAAAATTTTGATATTTTAACTGTTGTTTTTCTATTGGTATCCATGATACCTGCAGGTATCATGGATACCAATTAAAAGTTAGGTTAAATGATAATTATTAAATATTGTTTCTCATATGATCGAAAATTTATCAACTGCCCGATAACTCAGAACTTCCCCCTACACTTTATATGTAATGAACTAATAATTATTTTTCTATACAAATAATATAACTTAACTAGCTGGGAAATTTCCATTGATATTTATTATAAGTTATGATGTTTATCAAAGTAGATTCATTGTGTCTATTGAACTGGGAATTATTCAATGAGTTTATCTATACTAATAATTTCCTTAGTGTGTTTATTTATTTATTTATTTGGTGTCCGCTTTTACACTACGGGTATTAAACATGAAGAATGTAACTATGATACGCACGGGAATATATTGACTTGATATTTAAATTCCCCTGTTTCTATTCAATTATTAAATGAATTCTATATAAAAAAAATAAGACTGAGCAGAAAATTAAATTCTAATTGAATTCATTTAAAATAACCTAATAACGGGTAATAAATTGGTATTGATAATTACCCTTTATTTTTAACGGGAAAGTACACTAGTTTATTATTATACTAACTAGTACAATACCTGCTATTAAATCTAAATTATATTAGAATGATATTATGTATTATGGATTAAACAAAAAAAATCTCTCAAAAGCCAAAATATAATTTTTTTTAAATAATTAGTGTAAATTATTATTGTAGCCCGTAGTCATGATACTGCCACAAATGATTTGTTTTTCCTTTTAATATGTGTTTTTTAATAAAATTGTGACACACGGACAGACAGATGGACAGACGGACGCGACTCTTATTATAGTATAGAGTAGTGCAGTACCTGTTGTTCAATCAGTGAGAGTTCAATTAATATAGCTAATGGGATTAAATTACATTCAATTGCAATATATTTAATTTATAAATAAAAAATTTTTACTCTAGTATATGAACAAAAATTTCATATTTCCAATTAATAATTCTAGTGTGACTCCCGTAGTAATGATACTGCAGCAAATTATTAGTTTGCCTTTTCTATTACTGTTTCTTTGATTTTTCTCTTATTTACACCAACTTTATGAGGCGCTGTTGATAGAATGACTGTTTAACCCATTTTGTGGCACACGGACAGACGGACACGGCTCTTATTTTTTGTATAGATAACGTTAGCAAATATTTATTTCAATCAATTTTAAATAAATTTAATATAAGATAAATATAAATTAATACAGAAATATATATATATATATGTTCCTATAACTTGACTCTGTTTCTTATTTCAATAACCCTGTTCATTGTGTTCAACCGGAAGACGCACCCTGATGAAAGTTCAGATCAGGGTTGGTAGGTAGGGTTGGTATTGGTAGGTTGGATTAGGGTTGGTGACTAAGGTTTGGTGACTTAGGGTTGGTGACTTAGGGGGGTGGTGACTTAGGGTTGGTGACTAAGGGTTTATTGATTAACTGGGTGTTAGGAATTTATAACACTATTATCTCTTTAAATCATAATATATCAGTTGTATAATGTAATATTCTGTTTAAAGAATAGGAAAAATTGAATAATCATTTTTTAGCAAATTTACTAATGCTTGAAGAGATTCAAATGAAATGTTAAACATTTCTGAATTGTATTTATGAATTATTATGTGTGTAGGGTATATTCTGAGTCTTCGACCAGTTGCACATTTTCGATCCTATAAGAAAGATTCTATATACAATTTAACATGTTAACTTTTACCTAAATAACTAATTAAAATAGATGGTAAATAATAATTAATACGTATATTTCTTTATATGATCGAAAAAGGGGAACCAGTCGATAACTCGAAACTACCACCCTAACGGCCTAACCTATATTTTACTGAACAAGCAAACACATAGATCAGCATATGTAAATACGATGTTATTTAACAGTGGTGTTGTAAATAGAATAAACATACCATTTGGCAATGCCACCCCTTAGTTCCGATGCAATATTTATGGTTAATGACCATTTGTGATACCTTCCTTTAAAGAGCGATGACTCATATTCCCCTGTACGCAATTGGTGCAGCTCTGTTGACAGTGTCCGACTAATTCCGCCAATCAGGAAAACATTAAGCACCAAAACAACCTTAATTTGGGAAGCATTAGGATGTTCTAAATAAGCTACGGATGCGACGACTGATTCATTATTTTGCTCATTGATTAAGTGTTAGTAGGAATATGTAATGGGGTACTCAATTCTCAATATCCTAACTATAGTTCTAGAATTACGTAATGGAACACCTTCTGTGTACCATTGGTGTCATTTTGACGTCAGAGTCGCTAGTAGAAGTAGGTATGGACACTGTATCACCTTCTGTGTACCATTGGTGTCATTTTGACGTCAGAGTCGCTAGTAGAAGTAGGTATGGACACTGTATCACCTTCTGTGTACCATTGGTGACATTTTGACGTCAGTGTCGCTAGTAGAAGTAGTTATGGACACTGCATCACCATCTGTAGACCAAACCGTATTTAACTCTCGTTTTATTTGTTCATATGTTTATATTATTTTTATTGTTATGCAGATGATTTCATTAAGATTGTGACAATGTTGTTTTGCTCTTGATGGTTTAGAGCACTATTTGGTACACCCCTGAGAGTTTTATCCTCACAGTTCTGTCCGCTTAAGGGTAGATGCTTAAAAGGTCCCTGCGACACACTAATAAGGTAAAGAGGCGATCAGGTGACGATAGACAACCACGGCCTTCATTTCCTAATCTCGATTTGATAGCATCAATTAGCGTGTCAGATGAGACGCCTACGGTATCTTGGGAGGTGAGAAAATGAGTCACTGTGAACTATTAACGTGTTTTGAAATTCTGGTCAAACTGATCGACCTTTTTGATTTTATTATACGGTTTTGAAAAAGGGAAATCGTTTGTCATTTTAATAGACATTATACTGACTTTTTCCTTTTACTTATAATAATATGCATATCTCATATTTCATCGATGATACTTTATATGATAATACATCATTATCATCTGTAAGGTTGTTATTTAAATAGATGCAATTTTAATCATTCATAGTTGACATATTAACATTCCAATGCCTATATATGGTATCAAATATGACTTGAGTGATTTATAATTCGAACAGCTGCACCAACACTAGAAGATGAAAAATGCATATTACAAACCTATTAGGATATAGCTTCAGAATCTGCACATTCGAAGAAAACTGATTTATTTTCTTCAATACACAAAGCAAATCGGATAGGGAATATTCTCATCAACAAACATCCTTACCATTTAGAGCCATTTATTATTCATCAACATAGAGATTGTTATTGGATCTAAGCCATTCATAACAATTATCGACAAGATTATTAGGGTAGAATCTGATGGTCGCCCATTGTAACACACCCTGGCCTGTCGCGGATAACAAATTCGGGCCTGGCGCTTTAGTGTACATGAGGAACATGTGAGACCCCAAGACTGAGTCCTGAGGTACCTACTTGTGGTGCGAGGTTAAAAAGGACCGCAAGATTTGTGCACCTGTTGCGTACATTTATTGGGATTGTATGAACAGTTGAATAAGAATTTTTATCCGAATTGATTATTATTAGTTGGTCAAAATATACTTAAAATAGAATATTACTCTGAAACTGGATTTTTTAATCAAATTTCAATAATTTAAACGATGTTCAATCTTGATCAAAATATAACCTGCAAGAAACAGTAGTTGTAAATGACAGATTTTATGTGTCTTGTTTATTTAGAAATTAGGCTTTGATTATGTAAGAGAAAAAATAAAAGGATAATTGAAATATAAGTTACATAATGATTAACATATATTTCTTTTTTATAAGAATAAAAATGTAGAACCGTTTAATAATTTTAACTTATCCTAATCAAAAATTATCATTTTCTTCCTAAATTCATAAATTGAACAGGATAACACAAGTTATTTTAAACTGTATTTCAGTGTATTAGTCATTCTATGTTTTACATAAAATGTAAAACATTAAGTTCCAGCATTATTATTATAATTCTTAATGTATTACTTTGCTATATCTCGTTTTACAACTTATGTAGATATATGCAATAAATCGAGGTAAATAAAAGTGTCAGTTATTTCCTTATACGGTACACCTACCACTTCCACTTTCATTAGTTTAACTTATAGGAAATAAAGTACAGTGATACTCTTCAGCTATGAAGTATTGGTTCCTTCATATCTCGAGTGCACTAGATAGTTTTCTATGATATCATAGAAAAATATGGTATTGAGGGATAACTACGATGCAATTCTTGACGCATATCATTTTCTATAATTTAAACATAGAAAACTACTTCCTAACTCAAGTGCGTTTCTTAACTCAGGTTCTTCATAACTCAGGAGTTTTACTGTATTGATGAGTCAGCTCTTTTTCCGTCTCCACACATCAAATATCGCTGTAAATTGATTAAAGTCCTTATAAAGTTTGTTCTCACGAAGTATATACCGCGAGTGCGGTCACTAAGGAGATAACAAACAACCCATGTTACGTCAAAGGCCTTACTATACATTAACGAACAGTAAAGTCAAACTACTTACCAGAAAACGAAATGAATTTTATTTTTTGATTTAATTCATTATTTGTGTATACTCGATAGTAACTAAAAATATTCGACCGTTATTATGAACTAAAAAAAATGAAACATCCACATTTTCGATCATATTTGAAAAAATATATAATTTGACATTTTTAAATTTAATTTGTAACCATGATAGCAACAGATATCATGGATAATTATTAAACTAACCTGTTAAAAGGATAAATTATATACTTTTTTTATCATTAACTTTCATTGTTTTGTTTTTGGTTCATAATAACTATCTGATAATTCGTAACTTTGCCTAGTAGGTTTTATTAGCATATTTATAGTTGATAATAACCTCCTTCCAGTCCATTACAGGTTATACCAAAGCTATCTGTCTTTTAGCTTGATATGTTGGTCCCTTGCTCCACCCTTAGCCCACTAGGGATGATGGATGACCAATGGACCCGCATCATGTATGGAAATTATCAGGGGGACCTGCTAAGTTGTTTTCTAACATTCGAAGCTATTTAACCCAAAACTTCTCTTTGATAATAGATACATTTAAAAGATATGTACAATATAATAGGTACTACGGTCTGTTTAATTCTCCACTAATATCCATCTGTTAGGAACGTAAGTACTTGTGAATATCTAGGTAGTAGTCTCCTTTAAACTTTAAAAGTCAGTATCTTGAAAACTAAGCAGTTTTCATAATTTAGATTTTCGTGAAACAATTTTTGTTTTACGTGAAATTCCCTATGTATGTCAAAAATATTACCCTATAATCAAGGTATCAATATCTCGAGAACGAAGCAATTTTGAACATTTTGTTATTCGTGAAAAAATGTTTATTTTGGATTTTTATGCAAGCTGTCAAATTTAGTTGGATCTGAAATGAATATAAAAAAGTATAAATTGTTCAAGGCAATTCAACACGTCACTCTAACCATATTTTATTATTTTCTTGACACGTTTTCCTCTTGCTGACAACATCCTTAAAATATTTAGGCTTAGAATAATATCCTGTTTTGATAAGAAGCTTACTGATAAGCAACTTAACTGATAAGGTTTGTCCCAAAGAAAGTAACTTACATAGGAGATCTGATTGCCAAGGATTGAAATTATGGTGGGAAAGAGCCTACGGATATCTTCTATGATCATCGATACATCATCAGATTAAAACAATAGTGATAATGGATTCAGATTAATTAGTTGGTTATAATGACATCTGCTGAAACGAAGGGTAGGCTACGAATTATCGGTCACTTTCACATCTTCGGTCATATAAGAAAAACGATATAGTTATTATATAATTGTTTTATTGGCATCCATGAAAGCTGCAGGTACCATTATACCAAATAAAATTAAAAATAAATAATTCTTTTTTATCATTTTTCCTTTTATGACCGATAAATGTTACTTGTCCCACTCTCGGAGTACTGAGGGTGTCTGTATACCGCAACTTCTCCCTATTTTTATGTATTTTCCTTATTTTTACAACTTTTCCCTATTTTTAACAATGTTTTCCTACTTTTACCAATTTCTCTATTGATACTAATTTTTACTATTTCAACAACTTTCCCTATTTTCACGACTTCTTTTAGTCTTCCCAATTTGTACGATCTTTCCCCATACAACTCTTCCCTATTTTCCCTCCTTTACCCTATTTAAACTTTTCACTATTTTCCCTCCTTTACCCTATTTAAACTTATTACCATTTTCCCTCCTTTACCTATTTTCCCTTCTTTTCCCAATTTTCCCTTCTTTTCCCTATTTTCCCTCCTTTTCCCTATTTCCCCTCCTTTACTCTATTTTCCCTCTTTCTCCCTATTTCAACTCCTCCCTATTTTCAATACCTCTATTTCACCTCCTAGCTCCTACTCCTCAATTTACCCTCATTCCCCTCACCCACAGAATGCGGGACTCTCTCCCACTCCACCCCCAGCTCCGTCACCCGCATGTACAGCTATTGCACAGACAATATGTCACTTCCCCCACATTGAATTAACCTCCCCCACCCTGCCATTAACCTTTACCCCCCCCTCCCCCCACACACCAATTTGATTACCTCTCCCCTGATGATGGTGGATGGGATGGGGGACTGACCACCCTGTGGAGATATACTGGAGAGAGACAGTGATCACCCACGCAATGTTTACGGTAGGAATATTACGCTATTTTACCATTAAAATTTACAATATATACCTTATGATTTATTACAATTGATAATTACGATATTTTACCATTAAAATTTACAATATATACCTTATGATTTATTACAATTGATAATTACGATATTTTACCATTAATATTTACAATATATACCTTATGATTTATTACAATTGATAATTACGATATTTTACCATTAATATTTACAATATATACCTTATGATTTATTACAATTGATAATTACGATATTTTACCATTAATATTTACAATATATACCTTATGATTTATTACAATTGATAATTACGATATTTTACCACCAATATTTACACTATATATTTTTCGATGTTTTACAATTGATAATTACGATATTTTACCATCAATATTTACAATGTATATCTTTCGATGTTTTACAATTGATAATAACGATATTTTACCATTAATAATTACGCTATTTTACAATTGATATTAACGATTAATATTTACAATTTTACGACTAATATTTGCAATATAAATTTCATGATATTTTACAATTAGATTTACGATATTTTATGATTAACGATATTTCACGTTGAAGTGATTATCAATGTATATCATATGCCCTTTAATTAAATACTTATTTTAATTTATGTAAATAGTATAATAAAATACATTCGATATTAAAGATAGGTCATCTCCACCCTAAATTAAAAAAAATAGAGTGGATGGGTCCTTTAAAAAAGAAACAAATAACATCTCATTAATATAATATAAAAAGAATGTTTGAATTAGTGATTAATATAAAAAAATTGTATATTTTAAATATTAATTAAAATAATAAAAAATTGTATATTTTGAACATTAATAATATAAAAAAAAATGTTTGAAATATTAATTAATATAATATAAAATTGTATTTTTTAAATATTAATAATATAAAAAAATGTTTGAAATATTAATTAATATTACAAAAAAATGTATATTTCAATTAGTAATTAATATAATTAAATAAAATGAATAGGTTACTTATTTGCTGTACCTTAACAGATGCGTGTCTATACAGTTTAGACGTACAGTCACTAACAGATGTACAGGCAGGTGAGAGGAACTGTACGGACACTGTGATGGAATGCAAGAGGGGAAAGAGGGCAAAAGAGAGAGAGAGAGAGAGAGATGAAGAGGGGAGAGAAAGAGGGGAAACTAAGGTAAGAGGGTGGTGGTAAGGCTTTATAAAGGTACCCATGTCCTCAGTCTGAATAGAGGGGGAAATGTAGGTAGAAATGAGGGTAGGTTAAATTACGAATTATCAGTCAGTTTCACATCTTCGGTAATATAAGAAAAAGCTATATTGTTATTTTATTTTTATTTATTAAAATAAAATAACAATAAAAATATAGTTTTTTCTTTTATGACCGAAGATGTGAAACTGACCGATAATTCGCAATTTACCCTACTTAAGAATGAGGGTAAGATAAATTATGGTAAAGAAAATAAGAGGGTATAAGTATATAGGGGAGAGGATAAAGAGGGTAAAGACAATACGAGGGCAAAAAAACACATTTTGATAAATATTTCAAACTACAATATAACATTTTAAAATACTTCACAATTAGAAGCAGTTTAAAATTTATAACATATAATGAATTCATAGTTTTTATATGGTATATATTCATAGTTTTATATGGTATATATTCATAGTTTTTATATGGTATATATTCATAGTTTTATATGGTATATATTCATAGTTTTTATATGGTATATATTCATAGTTTTTATATTCAATATATTCATAGTTTTTATATGGTATATATTCATAGTTTTTATATGGTATATATTCATAGTTTTATATGGTATATATTCATAGTTTTATATGGTATACATTCATAGTTTTTATATTCAATATATTCATAGTTTTTATATTCAATATATTCATAGTTTTTATATGGTATATATTCATAGTTTTATATGGTATATATTCATAGTTTTATATGGTATATATTCATAGTTTTATATGGTATATATTCATAGTTTTATATGGTATATATTCATAGTTTTATATGGTATATATATTCATAGTTTTATATGGTATATATTCATTGTAAATAAATATTTGCACACGAATTTGTTAGTACGAATTATTTTATCAAATATTTTTTAACACTTGTGATATCAACACAAAATATTTTAAAAAATGTCTTTTGAGAACAAAGTGGATTAGTTCTCATTTAGTACAAGTCCTTTTTTCTATTACTATTCCCCTTTATGTATGTATGTATATAAATATATATACATCAGGTCCCCTAGCAATAAGAGGGGAGTCGTCAACCTGAGGGGTGTGTCCCCGAGGGCAGCAAAGTGACACGTAGCAGTCCAAACGTTACGGTGATTATCACTAGGTAACGGTAATTGCAAACTGACCCTTATGATCTAGATTGTCTTGTTGGTAAAAGAAATATATCTTATTTTGATAGGCTGGGGAATTTCTTTAAATATTTTTTTATATTTTCTCGATAAATTTTATCCATTATAATAAAAATATTACATTTATAGTCTAGGATGACGTTGGTTCGACACCCAATGAAGGATATATTAATTACCTTCGCAAAATTAAAATTGCAGAAGGTTATGTTTTGGTCGACGTATTCAGCATAACTGAAAAAGTATTCAACCGAATGGCCTGAAATTTTGTGGGACGATTGATCAATGTCCGGGAACCACTTTTTTAGATTAATGGAGCAAGAGGGTCAAAGGTCAAGGTCATTTATAACTGGAGGATTATTGGATGGCAAAGGTCATTCATAAGCGGCGGCGAAGGTATGCGCTCTACGAGTGCCCGTTCTAATTGTATTTCATAGTGTTTTTTTAACGAGAATATACTATATAGTAATATTTTTATTTCATGTTTATATGTTTTTTATTCTATTAATGGTGTAAACTGAGTAGCTTTGAAAGCTAATAAAAACAGATAATGTTAAAGAAGGAAGTCATTGACATATTGTTATACTGTGTTGAGGTTCGTACACACGTATGTTTTTTACGTCTTTACACCAGACTTTTTGCTATATATAATTTTTTCTTATATTCTCGTGGAAAAAGTAGGAGGAGCTTATCAAAAAGTCTGGTGGAAAGACTTAAAAAACCCTACGTGTGTACGGCCCTTTAGAGGTTAGAGGACAGGGGTTCGTCATCTATGGACTACATAGTATTTATACTATGATAACAATATTATATTATATATAGTAATAATAAGTAATATTTCTGTATATGTTCAGATATTTTTTTTCTTATTCCGAGATGTATATAAAAAATTATTGTTGTAAAATATATTAAGGTATGTTCTGAATTATCGGACGGGTCCACATTTTCGACCATATATAAATTTTTTATACATATACAATTATTATTCCACTGTTATTATTGGTATCCATGATACTTGGAGGTATCATGGATACCAATTGAAATTAAAGTTAAATAACAATTATACATATTTTTTTCTTATTTTGTCGATAAAATGGTAGTACTTGGACACGTAAAGTCCTCATAAAGTGAAGCTAAGTGTCCCAATACTGTGATGTTACCCTAGGTACATCTTGCTATGTCAAAATCACACATAGAGTTCATTTCTAGGTGTAGTATAATCTTGAGGGTGATACCTAGGTAGGACAGTGTCACTGAAATGTCTGTCCGGTGTCACTTTGTGTCACCTGAGTGACACAAAGGCAAAATAGAAGTAGATGGTATGGTGGGGTCATAGAAGATTAACGAGGGCATACTAGATCTTCTATGAACCCACCATCAATTTCTGTTTGGGTAGTACTCTGAAGTTATATAGAGGAAAAACCTATAAAATAGTTAAAAATAACTACCAAAATAAACCAATTAATGTATTTTCTGTACTTAATGGTTATAATTATTTATTCGCATCTTCCATGGTATTATAATATTAATTAAAAGACGTTAATTTTACATCAGTTAATTTTTTTTACATTTCCTATAACTACATTTCAGAGTAGGATTTTCTTATTCTTTATAGGGTTGTGACAATATGCGTTTAAAATCATAGATCCTGAAATTAATATAGACGGATTGAATTAAAGAGTATTGAATGGTTCTAAACCAGCGGTATATAGTATTCGATACCA
This sequence comes from Caprella mutica, assembly GCA_947561585.1. Classification (NCBI taxonomy): domain Eukaryota; kingdom Metazoa; phylum Arthropoda; class Malacostraca; order Amphipoda; family Caprellidae; genus Caprella; species Caprella mutica. The sequence goes on from CANNZV010001880.1 coordinate 124,105, forward strand.
TCTCAATATGCTTAAGATCAATGATTTTAAAAGCATATTGTCACAACCCTACTCATTTATTATACATAAACAGTATGCAATTTATGTATTTAAACATCTAAATCTTCCATTCTCAAATAGAATAGAAATAACTTACTTTAAACTATATCTATGTCATAAATTTCATTAGGCCCCATGGGTGATCATACGGGTTGGGGCAGATCCCCCCTCCCCTATCCTTGTGCCCCCCCCCTCCCCTATCCTTGTGACCCCCCCCCCTCCCCTGTGACAAGTCCAAATGACCAGAAAAACAATTTGGGTGATCAGAAGACGTGACTATAGAGAGGGATAGTTATGGTGGGGCCATAGAAGATTGAGAGGGATAGTTATGGTGGGGCCATAGAAGATTGAGAGGGATAGTTATGGTGGGGCCATAGAAGATTGAGAGGAATAGTTATGGTGGGGCCATAGAAGATTCAAAGGGG
>CANNZV010001881.1:0-124525 GCA_947561585.1 Caprella mutica
CTCATTCACTACACAGGAGTTCATTATAGAAAAGTTTTCTATATTAAGGAAATTTTTGGCTTATCTATCTATGAACAGAAAAATATTTTAGTTTTTTTGAAAGTATTTATTCATGAATAGAATATTTTCTTATCAAATCAATACGTTCTTCATATTCAGTTTTTTTTTCATCATAATAGGAATATGATTTATTCCAAATATGAGGTAGCTTATATTTTTTTTGTGCCAAAAGCATATTGTCACAACCCTAGTTATTAGTAAAATTGCTATTTAGCTATAAAAATTGGCTCAAAATGAGTTGGAAGGTAAGAGTAGACCCTGGAAGTTATATAAAAAGGTCGAGAGAAAAAATAGTTGATATTTTTTTCATATGTAATATTGATTACTCAATTGAAACAAAACCTACTGATAACTTAGAATTATTAGCGTTCTTGAATATTACAAACAAATAAAGTATACAGTAAAAATATTATCTCTTCATCTGTTACAATTCAGGAACACGGATATATCGGTGACTGCACTCATTGATAAGAGGAAAATGAAGAGACCCAAGACTAGCTAAGATAGAAATCTAAATCTCCATGGCCTCGTAGTTATAAAAAATAAGACACTACCCTCATACATCAGATAAGCGTAGAGTGAGAAATGTATCAAAAACATTGAATAGAAAGGCCCAATAGTCCAGAATGCTTCCAGCTAGGGCAAAAAATATTAATTGGAATAGCGAACAAAACGATTGCCATACGAGTTAAGTTGTACATAAACAAAGAAAATTAAAAATTCTAATTTCTTTTTAGTTCCTCTTAAACAAAATGAATTGTAACCACAATAATATGAAAACAGCATAATTCTCAATCACATTTAACTAATATTTTAGTTTTATTAAACACAGCAATTATTGGCATAAGATTTGAAAGAATGTATAATTTTTATTCCATTTAACGATATTTTTATTTTACTTCAAACCATTGATAGAAGTGTATCATTTAAATACTGATTTCTTCTTTGCAGCTCTCTCATTACATAGTTTGTTTCAGATCATTATTATCCAAGAGGAAGATTAGAGAATGAATTCAACTGTTTTTTTTCGACAGGAAGTCCTTCATAGCAATAGTACCTTCATCTGAAAAATAGTTGATTATTATAATATTAAAACATATATATATAAACTGTTTCAAAAATGATAAATTAACTTTCTATAATAAACTATAATTTAGCTATTTCATAGACATATTTTATTTTTTATGATATATATACAGATATAAAATTAATCCTCACCTGATACACATGCAAATGTCGCATATATTTTTAAGTGGTATAATATGTTTTATAACTGTTCTTGACGATGATAAGATTTTAAAAAATTATTGAATTGTAGCTACCATGTTATTTTATTAAAAGAGAATTAAAGTTCCTTTCCGCTATAAAACTCTTTGCAAAATAATCTAAAAATATTTAATAAGTAGTTAGCTACATACTCAGTTTGTTCCTGTAGTTCAATTTCGCTGCGAAATGAGACTTTGCCATCTTCTAGTTTTCTTCTGTCCACTGGAATACGCCACTTGAAAATACAAAAAAATATCGTTACTGTTACTATCTAACATTATTATATTTGATGACTGAAACAAGATATACACTTTTAAATAAGATTGTTGTGAAAGCTCGCTCAACTGAAAATAAATTGCAATGTTTTTTAATTTTTGGAGAAATTGTCCTAATAGCCTCATCTAAATAATATTATTGAAGTTTATTGATGCTACTGTGAAATATATATCACTAAATATGGTCTCCTTTTTCTATATATATATATATCCACTATAAAAACTTTTAGAAAAATGCCTCGCAATTTTATCAGTTTTCATAAATGCGAGTGAGTGTGAAATTTACGATAGGCCTGTCTGTAATGAAAATACTATAAATAAATTAATGAGGACTTGATACTCGAAAGATTACTAGATTAACAAGTACAGCATCACGTCGAAGCGGATCATCGGAAAATATAATACTATAGTATATCCCGAAGATATCAAATTTAATGCAGAAAATATTAATAGGAATCAACAGAGAACAGTGCTTGAAAAATATGAATTGATATAAGTAAGAGAAAAGGGATTTTTTTTTTCACAAGATCGATCAGCCAACCAGTTACGTACACCATTCTGTGACATTGCTCTCGGATGTAAGAAAGCTACTCCGTTAATGCAGTCTTTTTACGATGAAGGTTTATAAAAAGGGTACAAGCCCCTGTAACTGCAATGTCAGGGATCGTTAATAAATTTATCCAACTGATTGGTAAGTGAAATATGAAGTATTTCAAATGAAGAACTTAGTAAAATTGTAGTAGAAGTTAATAATGAAAAACATTATGAGAGCAATTAATTCTTGAACGTATACCAAAACCTTAATATATTATCTATTGATTTTTAGAATGTATTTTTCAATCGTTTACAGTTTTCAAATAATGATGAGTTAGATTAATTTGCATCAATTATTACTGTCAACGAGACACTCTTCAGATAGGAGTGACAATGAATCAATTAACCGAAAAATAAATTTGACTAAACATAAACTCATTATGATTTATACCTATTCATATAAGTGAAATAATGATACCCAATCAAATTAACTATTTTAATATGTCATCTTTTAAACAAGCAACTCATATAGAATATACAGGAAATAATTTGTAACATTTACAATTTTGGGATGAGACATTTACTTTTAGTTCCATTGATTACATCGGAAGTAATTAAAATATTCGAGTTACCCTTATAAATCTCATTTTCTACCCAAAATTTCTCTCTTTCCTTATAATATGATAAAAAATATACACTAAATTAGATATAAATCAATAACTACTTGATATAAATATGCAAAATTTACATGAGTTTAAACTTGGCCAATATACACCCACTGTGTTAAATTTATATCTCAACTTTCGATAATTAATCATTTATTGAATAAAAAAAATCCCGTGCATTTGTACCTACCACATATGAAGAGATATATACTATACATATACCTTAGCCATGGAACGAATGTACTTTTAGGAACATTATTTTCACTCACTAAAGGCATTAAAATATATTCGTAGTTGCAAAAATGACCCTATTCGCCGAATGTATCCGAGCCTCCTCAAAAATGTAGAGAATCTTCCTAAAGTCGGTCATTTAGAAATATATATTGATTCATGATTATGTACATTGTATAAATATTATTAAAAGTATTATCATTATTTTTAAACTGGTGTATTTTCCCGTTAAAAATAACGGGTTTTTAATGGTAATTGAATTTTGATTCAATGCAAATTTTTATAGAAAACTGAATTTCCACAAAGCAATTCTAGTAATTATGATTTTCATTCATTCTTGAGTTTTCAGAGTTTTAGGGGTGATATTCTATTTTTTTTTGGGGGGAGGAGGGGCGGAGTTTGTGTTTTTTATAGTTTTTGTGGGGAATATTCTATTTAGTTTTTTTTTTGGGCCGGGGAGTTTGGGTTTTCAATTTTATTTTATTGAAAATAACTTTTTGTAAATATGAGTGTTTCAAATTTTTAGATTTTCTTTAAATTATATATTTTATTTTAAATTTTATGAGTATTAGTTTTTATAAAATAACTCACTTTTTTCTTATTTTATACTTTTTTAATTTTTACTTTCTAGAAAAAATTCATTTTATTGAGTTTATAAAATTTTCAGGGTGTTTTCAATGTTTTTTTGGAAAATTTTGAGTTTTATAAATTAAATTTCGAGTGTGATAGATTTATATATATATATATATATATGTGTGCATATACTAAAATTCTCTTTATTATAGGGGAAGGATATATATCTTGACTAATAACTCCAATCTTTCTCTCATTCCTCATTCTTTTAGAATTGTAGATAATAGGATATCATTTCAATTTCATAAAAGATCAAATCAATGTAGAGCCAATTTCATAATCCAGATAGAAATTTTAACCTATTGAAAATTACTTCAAATGAAGCAATTCAATACATGATAAAAAAATCTACCCTTCTCACCTCACCCATCCGCGTGTTGCTCTGTGATACCAAGGTACCATGTGCATTTGGCCTACTTACACTTCTCGAGTACACCCCCACCCTCCATTTATCCACCTTTTCTAGAGTATATCACCTCCCTGTGCGATTATCAAATGGTTAGTGCATGATCATCCACTCCTACATGATGACTATATCTCAGCTATATAACATTAGCGACATTGAAATTTCTTATGAAAGTTCATTTGATCGTATCAAATTCAAATATGGTGATAGATGGATCTCTTTTCATGTACACAGCTTCTTGATATTCTTGCAAACATTGAGTTTCAAGTTTCTTGAAACAAATGATGAGATGTCAATCACTGTAAGACAGCATCCTTCCTCTATTGATCTATTTCGTATTAATGGGAACTACGTTATCATGTTTAACTCTGTATCGAATCCATCAAGAATTGTTTTACCTGCAACATCTGCTCTGATGTTGACTATTCCTGCTCTATTGGAAAAAGTAAAAGACTTACAAAAAGGGGTAGCTCTCCAAGCCCCTTGTGATTACTAAAGGACACCTGAAAGAACATATTTTTAACATAGTATATACGATTATTTAATTGACCAATCATAATATCATTAACAAATAAATTTACTAAATTTTATATCAAGATACAATTAGTGAAAGAATATTTATTATTTGACGCCACCACATTTGTAAATATATTAATGAAATGTAATATTAATTTATTATTATTATATTCATTACAAAATTATGTATTTTTGATGTATTTACGATTGAAATTGTTTAATTAATTTAATTCGTGTATCAATTTATTATTATGATATAGGATTAAGACATCATGTGTGAGCATTAATAAATGAAACTACATTTCATCGCATCATTTTCATCTTCACCCTGTCACTGGAAGAGTCTCAACCACCTCTATGATAATGAATGAAAGATAAATAATAATTATTGAAACCATCAATCTGTTAAATGCACAGGTTGCTGGTTTTGATAGCTATAACCTTATCAATTACAGCTCTTCAACGCCAAAATTTCATCTCAACCTGTTATAATTTTATATTTGATAAGTACTATTAAAGTTAATTTAATTTAATAGATATTCATCATTATTGTATACTGAAATGTATTATTATTATTTTAAAATATATCTTGAGTATTAAATCCCATCTTTCTCTCATTCCTCATGGTTTTACAATTATAGTTCATAAGATATTATTCCATTCTATAAAGAAACAATTTTTTATTCAGATATAAATATTAACCTAGTAGAAACTACCTCAAATGAAACCTATATGATAAAAAAAAGAGAACCTACTTAAAAAACAGCCTCGAGTTATTTCAATGAGCCCCTACTGGAAAAGGCACTTACCTGACCCAAATGATTATCTGTTACAATCAGCAACCTAGTTACACTGTTTGGGAAGAAGGGGGCTGTCTCCCCCCTGCTAACATACTTTCAACTTATTTCAATAAAAACAATATTTATTTTAAATACCCATTCTAATTTCTTATCTAATAAAAAAAACTGTTACCCAATTAAATTACGCAACCGCCCGGTGCCCCCCCCCGCGTGTCTTTGGGGAGGAGGCCCCGGGGCGGTGCCCCCCTCCTAACATAATTTCAATAAAATAATATTTATTTCAAATAACCAACCTAATTTCTTATCTGATAACATAATTGTAGCCTAATTAAATTACGCACCCGCCTTTGCCCCCCCCCCTCGGCCGGGGGCAGGGGCTAGATGTACCATACTACCAAAAATAATATTTATTTCAAATATCCAACCTAATTTCTTATCTGATAACAAAATTGTAGCCTAATTAAATTACGCACCCGCCTTTGCCCCCCCCCCCCCCTCGCGTGCCCCCCCTCGGCCGGGGGCAGGGGCTAGATGTACCATACTACCCCCCTCGCCCGGGGGGCAGGGGCTAGATGTACCATACTACCAAAAATAATATTTATTTCAAATATCCAACCTAATTTCTTATCTGATAACAAAATTGTAACCTAATTAAATTACGCACCCGATTTTGCCCCCCCTCGCGTGCCCCCCTCGGCCAGGGGCAGGGGCTAGATGTACCATACTACCACTACTAGCCTAGTATATTAGCAAGTATATAAGCCAACTTATATACTTGCTAAGTTTTCATCCTTATAGATTGGTAAGGGATACTGGATATAGAATTATTTGTGAATATGAAAATTATTTCATAACGCGGATGATATATGATGACTTCAGATGCATAATGTATAGTGATCAGGAGAAATTTCATTTATTGTTATTTCTATAATGTTTATATATTAATTTGGTTAACGTAACCTTCAATTTTGTTTGATCGCTATATACTTTATTTCATTTATTTTAGTATGGGTTTACCGTCTGCTTCAGTCTTATCGTGACTATTTTGCTGACGTCAAAAGGAAATTAAATACAAAGGACTGGAAGAAGCAGTAAGAAAGAAAAGTAACTCCATGAACAAAGTCACCTACCACCGTCAGTGAATTATTCTCATGGATGCAGAAAAGCTACTCCGTGAATGCAGTCACTTACCAAGGAATGTGACGAAAAGGAACACAAGCACTGGTGGCTGCACTCCGAATGGAAGAGGAAATTGAAGAGGTGATAGTAAATGAAGCCTACAAGCCTACCTAACACAAAATCTATGACCTCGTAGTTGAAAAGCATAATCCTAGTGCTATCCTCCAACTGCAAGTAGCGTTAAAAATTATAAAGATAATATAAAAAGAAAAATGAAAAAAGACAATACCTAATCCAAATTACAACAGTTTGGGGCCCAAGGGACGCCATCCTCTTCTCTTCCATTCACCACAGCTTCAAGATAGAGCTACTGGGGGCTAATAAGCATGCGTATGATTAAAATGTTCAATTGCAAGGTGTTATGTCTCATCATCTAGATTACATTAACTATTTTCTTTCTGACTGCTTCTACGAAGTCCCTTGTATCTTTCTTACTTCATCAATATGAGTTAGAGTAGAATGCAAAATCTTTGAACTCCTATAGTCCGATTGAAAACTAATGTGAAAATTGCTTTTGGGTTGGAAGTAAATGACGGGCTACCAATTTAATGTGTAATTATTAATAAAACTAATTAAGACTTTGTTAAGCATTTTCAATACGAAATATGGTTTGATTCTATTATTTACATAAGTATTTAGAGAAAATTGTCCATATATCAAAAAAATATCTTTACATTACTTGTGTTATCTATACAAATAAATTTATGGAGGTATTTAAGTCAAAGAGGCGTTTCCTCTGTAAAAATTAAATTGAAATCCTAACGAAATCCTTCGATTTTCAATAATTAAAGTAAAATTCCGTAATTAGTTTCCTTATTGGGCTACAATTTGAAGTTTGTTTCAGAGTCCAGACGAAATTGATGAATTTAAAAGATTAGTAACCTTTTTTTTCGGAATCCCTAAGAAACTACTACAGATGTTTTTAGGCTGTTCTCGTAGCTGGTCTCAACAATAATTGAAATTCACTTTATTCCAGATTTTTTATGTTGCTCTTAGAGTGTATTAAATGTAAAAACTAAACTTTAATTTTAGTTTTGACCTTCCTTAACTGATCGTACAGTGCCGAAGGTTAATATATGAAAAGTTAAAAAATATTAAGTTTAAGAATGACAAACAATTTGTTGTGTTATGCATAAGCTATTTTTTACTTATTTAGATGAAAGAATGAAGATGAATTGAAAATCAATTGAAAGACAATAAATGAATGAAAATATAGATTCATTTATTTCCATCATAATTAGATACATTATTCAATGTGTTGCTACACAGGTCTAGATCAGGGTAACCACATGTTTACCAGATTATGAAGTCCATGCTACCGTAGTTACACACATGTTTAAAATGTATGAGAAATAGACGCCAAGTATTATAATTCAGGGAAACAATAATGAATATCGATATTTCATCGAAAGATTAATAGTTTTAATTACTTAAATCGAAATGTTAAGTTTGTATATTACTATGACATAATTTAATTGACACCATCTTTGAATATTCAATTAAAATTCACTAATTGGTATCTGTATTGTTATTTACTATTAACTTATTGGCATCTTTTCTAGTTACTACAAAAAGGCGGGGCATATCCTAAGCAGCGGTGCCAAATCTCAAAATATTGACTGAAAAATCCACGGTTTTTGTAATTTATATTCTAACTGTATTCATAATTTGTTTCCCTGATAATACATATGCAAGGAAATAGAAGGTTGCAGAACATTAAGATGTTGGTGTGTGGTTTGTTACATGAAAGCTCTTAGTTTTAAAATATCAGAGTAGTTATTTAAAGTATTTTCAGTAGAAATTAATCACAGTTATTCCCATTTGGTGACTGATTTATTATTAAAGTCATAGCAATGTGACCTCAAATATTAATGTAAGCAAGTGTGCAAATAAGACAGTTCAGTATCTGCACACATAATTAATTAACTATGTGACCAATGTTTGGTCTATTGAACGTAATATATCACACACATATTTGTATTGAAGGGAAGATAGGAATATACTAACTACTCGGTTAGTACACCGGGTACAGCTTCTCAATATGCATTCTTAAAGATTCAATGAGACAATATCGTTTGTACATACATGGTAGGAAAAAGGGTACCCAAATTCAAATTAGTATATTTAAAAAACAATTGGAGGTACAGTTTTAATCTAAAAATAATTTTGTTTGTTGAACCCTTCTTGTGAAAGTTACAACAATTTTATTGATTGGTGGTGAAAATGGCCTTGCGCGAACGCTTAGCAAACAAACAATGAAGTAATTTCAAACACAAAGAATATCTTTATTAGACAAGAACCCCATAAATAAAATAGTTTTATTTCCAGGTTTTAAAAGCATTCAAATAACTATTCTTTTATAAATTATTGGCAATATGGAGAAATGTGTGTGAGTACAAAAAGAAAGGCACAAGTTTAAATTTTAAACAAGGGTCGTTCAGGCCTCCCCTACAAATTGAGAGTCAAATTGATAGTAAGAAACACCCTCTCCATTATTGAATTCGAGGGGGACGTGCCATTAAGTCCGACGCCCCAATAGTCCGACAGTTACATCTTTCTGTGTTATTTTTTGAATTAAAAAAAATATTGATTAAATAGGTATGACCTACACGGCTACACCCGTTTCAAAGTGTGATCAGAGCCGCCATTTCCAGTCAAGCCGTGGTCACGCCAAACTAAATTCGATTACCATACCCTATATTATATATTTAGATATGATTACAAAATTTGCAACAATTCGAGTAAAATATAACGTTTATTCAATCAATCACAGATATAGAAACTAACGAATTTTCTTTTGCGTGACACTTCACGAGTCGCTTATTGGTTCAAAAATATGTGATGTTTTCTTCCGTTACATATAACACAAGTGGGTTACTCCCTTAATCTTTATGGGTTTAGGTCATAAGCCCCCATGGTCAAGAACCCGCCCAGTCACGAACCCCCCTCCGTGCTTTTTAATCCTTATTTAACTATACATATTATTTAATCCTTATTGACACCTTCGTAGTTCATTACTGATTAAACATAAAATATATGTATATCGGAGGGATACAACAAACAACATTAGCAACTCTCAGTTATTTCTATCTAAAGGGGCCTTTACACGGTAAGTGCTCAGTACCACTTTGTGGTGACACTGCTCTATGCCACGCCCACTTTGCTACTTGCCCCACCCTTTTTGGCAAAACTTGGTGGTGACCAAAGCTATCACTCTGAGAGCGAACGCTCACCACAAAGTTCCACTGTCTGTCAGTAGCGATTGCCAGACAATCAACAACCCCTTTCATTGGCCTAGTTGAAGAGCACCCATGCCTATGGAAAATAAAATCTAAAGATTATAAAGATAAAACACTAACAGCGTTAGTGTTTAATAGCATATTAGATGCTAACCACGATACTAAAGTGTCAGTGCTCACCAAAGCACATTCTGCTCGTGTAAAGGCGCTGAGCTAATTGGTGGGCAGTGTGGTGAATAGTGGCACTGACCAGTGCTCGTGTAAAGGCCCCTTTAGTAGCTCTTCATTTGCTTAACTAGGTAAATAAGGATTAAAAAAAGGGAGGGAGGGGGCTCTTGACCGTACCTCAATATTTATACTGGCAATAATTTGAGATGAGTGAATCGCTGGAAGTTGAGAACCAATCAGAGATCAAAGGGGCGTGACGTCAGCCAGATAACATTAACCAGGAGATAGTTATTTGTATATTCCTTATTTATTTTATTGTAATATTAATTAGTATGATGCAATCCCTCATTTGATTTCATCATTTAATGTAGTTTGTTTTATCCACTGGCTTGTAACATTGTAATGCACACTTCATGATTGATTAATGACCTGGCAGGGGGGTGCCGCCCCCCGATATACATATATGTTATTTTTAATCATCAAAGAACTACAGAAGTGCCAATAAGGATTAAATAGTATAGGTAAATAAGGATTAAAAACAGGTGGGTGGGTGGGGGCGGAGCAATGCTTGGGGAAATGGGAGAGAAATTGAATATTTGACAGAAAATGGGAGAAAATCAAGTTAATGTATCTAGTTGGCATATTTCATCAAAATATGATAATTGAAGCAATACTTAATAATTTTTAACAGTTGCCGAAAGTGAAGAACATAAATGTATATTCATATATTGTATGGTTTGAGTTAGCTGAAGAGAATTTGGAACAAGCATTTTTTCTGTCATAACAAGTTTTGTTTGCGTTGAGTTGCTTTCTTCAGTTTATTGTTTCAGGCGCTTGACAGGCGACTGTTATGGGAAACCCGTGATAGGGATATTATGATAATAGTTATGACATCAAATTAAGATTCCTAGTTTAAATTCTCTCAAATACATTGGTAGCCTGCTTCCAAGATATTGTTATTTATATTAGATCAAAGGATTTTTATAAATCAATAAAAAAGAAAACTTGATTTCGGGAAAGAAAATATAATGTCTACTTAATTGGAAAGTGCTGCTTTCAACGCCCGTATGATTCATAAAATGCAGTTTTTAGATTATTTATAATATTTTTATTTTGGATTTGGGGGAAAATGTTTTTTTTTGCACCTACATATAATGGGGTAAACCGAAAATACTCAGTGGCAGCCCGGCCATTCATGCATACCTATGTATTCCCACCCAGTATATGGAATTTAGTGTGAGTGACGTCATCTGAGCAACACTATCAAATTTAAGGCATTCAAAGTGTTAAATTACAAAAAAAATGTTCATTTATTGTCAATATATGAAAAAAGTAATGGTGTGTTCTGTTATTCAAACTAATTAACCCTAAATTTCGATTTAGGGACAGTCTCCCTAAAATAATTTTTTAATTGCATGATTTGTAGAAAATATTTATTCAAATCTATATAATCTATATATCTATAATCTATATATAATCTATATAATCAGAAATAATTTATTAGCTAAAAATCTGTCACGGATTATGATTATGCTACCTCCTTGAAATTTGCTCTCCGGCATCACTGTCATGCTCTGTATAAAGTTTTTCCAGAAAAGCAGTCCAGTCCAATCCATGATTTAAAAACAAACCTAAAGGGGCCTTTACACGGTAAGTGCTCAGTGCCACTTTGTGGTGACACTGCTCTATGCCACGCCCACTTTACTACTTGCCCCACCCTTTTTGGCAAAACTTGGTGGTGACCAAGCGAACGCTCACCACAAAGTGCCACTGTTGGTCAGTAGCGATTGTGCTTCCATAGAGAGAGGATGTCTGCTACACTTAATTTTCTGGAGTGGACTAGACAGTCCACGACTTATTTCATTGGCCTAGTCGAAGCCCAGCCATGCCTCTGGAGAATCAAATCAAAAGAGTATAAAGATAAAACGCTGAGAGCGTTAGCATTTAGTAACATATTAGATGCTATGAAGAATGCTTCATATCGCCATGCTAATATTGATGCATTGAAAAAAAAATTGAACACTCTACGCTCCCAATATAGGAAAAAAAAACACATATGGATTCCAAAAAATCAGGAGCTGGAGTGGACGATGTCTATACACCCAAACTTTGGTGTTATGACCTTCTCCATTTTCTTGATGAAGGCGAGGTACAGAGAGTATCTCGATCTAATTTGGACGATGAAAATGAGGAGGTATGTTGTTTGCATTTTGGTTACACATTTTTCATATTGCAATGCTTAACAATTTTAGAATAGAATGTCATTTATAATTGAATCGTAAAGAAACTATCAACGTAGTGATGTATTAAAATAATTGAGCTGAAAGTATTAGTAGCAGTTTAATACAACTGAAAAGTATTCAATTATTTAAATATGAGCTTGATAATAAATTCGTGTATGAACTTTACAGGTATGAATCTTTTTTTTTTTTTTGTATATAAATAGTGGCTGCTTTATCCAATGTATTAGGGTAAATTACGGATTATCGGTCAGTTTCACATCTTCGATCATATAAGAAAACACTATATTATAATTGTTATATAATTTTTATTTCAGTTGGTATCCATGATACCTGCAGGTATCATGGATACCAACTAAATTAAGGTGAATTAAAATAAATATTTTAACACATTATATTTAATCATATACTATGTGCTAAGGTATATACAGTGAGGTGAAACAAGTCTTTAGACAGAACTGTTATTATTCCATAATAAAGAGCACTTCCAAATACAAATTACATTGAAGTTAGTAACTAAATATCAATAATATCATACTATATTTCCAATTCACATTTCTTTATAATTGGCAATAAATTCAAATTTTGGTTCTGCCCCAAACACTTGCTTCATATCACTGTATTTACATTGGTTCCTCAATGCCAACCATGCGTTCTTGCCATGGAACCCTTCCTTCGTTGTTGAAATATTCGCAGAAACTTTCCCGTATATTCCTTGCAGCTTCTGTTGTCCTTCTTCCCGTTCGCTGAAGCTCTAGCATAGTGGGCTCCCTTCTCCACGCTCCCGCAATCACTTCTCCAGCAAATGTATTTTCCCTATCCAGTGCAATGTCTGCTGCTTGCTTGTGAACCCGCAGAAAATTATGTAAAACAGTTGCAGCAAGTACGATCTTTTCCACTTTGCTGGGAGCAAGATGAATTGGATTCAATAGCACACGGAATCTACTCGCCAAAATACCATAAGCGTTTTCCACGACTCTTCTTGCTCGAGATAACCGATAGGAGAATATACGCTGCTGGTTGTTTTGATGCTGGAATGGGAATGGTTTCATGAGATATTGCTTCAGAGGGAATGCATCGTCTCCAACAAATACATGAGGGAGCTTCTTGTTGCTGTTTGGGAGGTTTTTATCCACAGGAATATTAGCCGCAGACCTAATCAATTTTTTGTTCAGGGAGCATGTGTCCCACACTCCTCCGTCCGACACCCTTCCATTTCGACCAACGTCGACGTACACAAACTTGTAGTCTGCATCCACTACAGCAAGCAGAATTATGCTGTGGGTACCCTTATAATTGAAATAATAAGAGCCACCGCCTCCAGGAGGTCTAATCGTGATATGCTTCCCGTCGATGGCTCCAAGGCAATTCGGGAAATTCCATTTTCTGTAGAAATCATCTGCAATGTGCATCCACTCCTCCGTCGTTGCAGGGAACTGAAATAAAACAATATATAAAGAAATACACACACATATATATATATTTGTATAAGTGGGCAGCAGGTTATTATTAATGCAGCAGGTATTGAACGATAGGTGGCAATGGTTTTCGATTAATTTGATGGATTTTCGTTCTATATTTCTGTATTGGCTTTTAATATTATTTGGAGAGGTACGTAAGATAATTTTTGATAACCAGTGGATAATAATTTTTTTCATTGCAATATTTCGCTTTATTCCTCAAAGCATCTTCAGGCATTGTGCAGTAACTGTAATTAAGAGAAATATATACATTAAAACTACAAATCTATCTAAATACACATTTAAAATACAGTTTCTAACATTTATTTCCATTATTAATCCTACTATTAAATCTAAAATTTGAGTATTTTAAATAAAGAGTTTATTAGGAGTTGTTAAAATTAGTTGTATACTGTGTCACCTATTGGGAATCTATGTGCTAAAATAATTAAAACAAGAAAACACACACACACTCAGATTATTATAGTGAAAAAAGTTAAAACTGGATGGAACATACCTTGTAGCTATGACTGCTCTAATAAAAATAGTTAAAAATGAAGGATGCGAGCTAATTGTAGACATTAGTTTGTAGTTTTGAAAGGTATCTGACAAGGAACTGCTGAATGGAATACTATTAAATTTAAATGGGCTAGTGGACAAGGAATTTTGAGTACTATATTTGATAAAAAAAAAAAAAAAATATGATTCTTATTATATACATATATACAAAATTATTAAAATATTTGGAGAACTCTGACTTCTCCTTCTCGCTGGTTATTTATTGATGGATTGCGTTGTTTGATGATGAGGGCCTCTGCAATGGTGAGTTCTTCTTTTGTTGTCTCTTTTCTTACTATTGCTGTGTCGTTGAGGATTTCTTGAGTGGTTATTTTATGGTTGTGCTCATTTCTATTGTGTTGCTGGATTGATCCGTTTAGCGTGTGGTTGCGAAGTCTGTCTATTAGGGGGCACTCAGTGTAGCCTACGTAGGAAGTGGAGGGTTGACACGCCTCACGGGGACATTTATATTCGTAGACTACACGAGATACCTGTTGTTTATCTAGCTGGTGCGTATTGTTCTTAATTAGCAGGTTTTTGAGTTTCTTATTTTTGTAGTATATTTGTAGTCTGATTGTTTCGTCTTGGTTGGTTGGGATTAAGTGGTCGTTGACTATTTTCTTGAGGTTATTCTCTTCTTGTTTATATTGGGATGACATCTGGTTTATATTGGGATGACAATAACGTGGTAGATAACTTCTCAGACTTTACAGATAGTAGCATGAAAGTTGCAGTAGTAAAGATGGAGTCTTTATCTGCCGAAATTAAGACTTTAGATAAGACCATTGTGGAGTATTATATATCCAAAGACATGGATGAAACCAAGATAACTGAAGAATATGATACCGCTGAGTCATACGAGGAGAAGATACTGGTATCACTCGATAAACTGAAAACTGGTTTAAACTTTGACTCAGGTCAAATAAACGGTTCCGGTAATACCCCGCCTTCTACTTCAATCATGCAAAAGATTAGACTTCCAGAAGTTCCTTTGCCCATATTTGGTAATAAGCAAGAAGAATCTTTAGAAAAGTTCTTCCATAACTTTGAGAACATTATCAATAAACACGGGTTATCCAGTTTTGAAAAATTTATTTACTTAAAAAATCAAGTGCATGGTCCCCCTAAATCTTTAGTAGAATCTCTAGATGTAGATAACCGTACTTATGAAGAAGCTAAATCTTTACTAACAAAGGCATTTGCCTCTAAATTAACTCAGCAATACAGTGCTATAAAGTCATTAACTGAACTAAAGTTGGCACTAGGTGGAGACCCGTATAACTTTATTGGCGACATGCGAACTATAATTAGTTCTTTCAAATCACTAGGTGTTACAATTGATACGATTCTATCTTATTTCATATGGTTTAGTTTAAACGATCAATTTCAGAGTCACCTAATTCAAATGACCAATTGTAATAAACCTAATTTAGAGATTGCTCCCGGAAGAGGTTCAAAACACCACAACAGTTCAGTTGAAAAAACGAAAGCGTTTGCTACGAACGTTAAACCTAGATCTAAGTATCCATTTTGTAACCTTTGCAGATCTGATGATAGAGATTCAAATCACGAGATGTTCAAGTGCCCCGTATATATAACTCCGTATAGGAAAGTTGAAAAAATTAAACTTATTAAAGGCTGCATTAAATGTTCTTTCAATAATCATGAATCTAGGAACTGTAACTTCAAATTTATTTCCAAATGCAAAAACTGTAATGGTGACCATATGTCATTTTTGTGCCTTAGACCTAAAGTGGACGATTCTAAATTGAGAGTACATAATAAAATTGCCGTTCAGGCTTGTCCAGTTGGTGAATTTTCGGGCTCTATAATGTTACCCACTTTTACTGGTAATTTGGTTGACTTGGTTTAGTAACGTGTATAGGAGGTGGTATGAGTTAGATGGGTTCATGGTTAAGGGAATTGATAGGCACAGGTTAGTTAGGAGTGTAGGGACGGTCAGAGAAAATACTTTCTCTGACCATAGACCTAAGAAATTAGTGATAAGGTATAGGATTAAGAGGTGGAGGGAGGTGAGGGCTAGAAGAGAAAGGGCACCAAACATTAAATGGGAGGTGTTGGGAGATGAGGGGAAGAGTAGGGAGTTTAGAAGAAGGACGGGGGAAAAGTTTGGTGAGGTAGATTGGGAGGACGGGGACTTAGGGGAAATGGAATGGGATAAGATTAGGAAACTATTAATAGAAGTAGCTGATGAGGTATGTGGTAGGAGGGATGGGAAGGTAATAAATCCATGGACAATAGGTAGAGAGGGATAAATAGAAATAATAAGGAGGGAAATAGGTAGGTAGGTAGAGAGTAGGAAGGAGGTAGTAGATAGGCAGGAGTATAGAGCTAGGTTAAGGAATAGAGGGGGAGATGTAGAAGATAGGTTAAATAGGGAATTAGAAGAGGTTAGGCAAGGGGTAAGATTAGCACGTAGTAATTTAAAGAATAGTATTAGGGCATGGGAGAGGGAATGGTGGGATGAGAAGATTAGGGAGTGCGAGGATGCTAGTAGGAGGGGTAAAGTAGGGGATATGTATAGAATTTAAAGGAATTTAGGGACTAGGGGATGGAAGGCACCAGCTAACACTACAATCACCAATAGGGAATTTAAAGAACATTTTGAGGCAGTATCGAGGGATATGTATGAGGAAGATAGGGAAACTTTAGAAGAGGTATTAGGTAGAGATAGGGATTTAAGAGGGAGCAGGCAAGCAGAAGAGGCTAATGAATGAGGAGCCGGGAGAGGAGGAGATAGAGGAGGTGATCAAGGAGATTAAAAATTCTGCGCCTGGGCAAGATGGGGTTAGGATAGGTTATATCAGGAATGCGTGTAGGGAAGTTAGGGAAAAGGTAGTTAGGATGGTTCAGTTTATGTTTAGGGAAAGTGCAGGTAGGTGGGAAGAGGGTTTAAAGCGGGTATTAGTGGTGCCTCTACAAAAGAAGGGAGATAGGAATAATAGGGATAATTATAGGGGGGGGGGGGTGTCTGTTTGCTATGGGAAGTAGGATTCTAGCTAGGGTTATTTCTAAGAGGCTTAGATGGTGAGTAGAAGAGTTAGGGTTAGTAGACGAAAATCAGGCAGGGTTTAGAAGGGGAAGGTCGACCGCAGACGCGACCCAGGTCATGGTGAGGATATGGGAAGATGTTAGTGATTATAGGCTTAGGACAGGGGGATAGGGAACCACAGGCAAGGCTTCTGGACTTGAAAAAGGCATATCCTCGAGTAAATAAGCCTTGCTTGTGGAGTATTTTAAGGCCTTTTTAGACGTGATACATTTTGTATCAGCAACATTGTATATATACAAATGTCGCACGCAAGTTGCTGTATACAGCAACCAATCTGTTTAGACGAGAATTATCGGAGTGTCCGATCCGATTCGTGCAAAGCAACTTCAGTATCACAGTTCATAGAATAAGGTAGTTTGGACAAGTCTACGGGTATAAATTCGGGTCAAAATAGCATGGACCCAGTGACGTAACAGGCAGTTGCCAAGTATTGCTTTTGTCGCGCGATGCCTTAGCTAAAAAATCAAAATAGTATACTTGAACAAATTTAATTATTTGGTTAATTCGATAATTTTCTTTTCATAATGAGGTTATTAATTACCATTATAGATTATTTACGTGAAATTCAGTTACTTAGAGCACTCTGATCATATAATAAACTCTTATTTAAGCATTTTTCGTTAGTAGCTTACACACTAGAAATCAATTTTTTAAGAAGCAATTTCAGCTTATTGAACCTGATACTAGATTACTATGCATGTAAGATGGTTATATTCAAAAATAAAAGCTAAAAATATTATTTATATTCATACGGATAGACAATATTGAACTTGATATAAAAACATATAGTTAGGTATTATTTTTAAAGGATAGTAATTATATTCACAGATTTTATTGGATGGATCATTTATACCCTGAATATTATGGTTTAACTTTCAGCATTAAATAGATGATAAATATATATAATCCATATTTAGAACTTATCACAGGTTACCACAGACTATTGCGAATCAACAAAACTGACATTTACAAATAATCTGATATTTCCATTACTATTTTCTACTAAATTTTGAATTCTTTAAAGTATAGGAACAATCATTTAAAAAAAAGAGCTTTATCATATACACAATATAATCATACAATAGTATTATAGTTCATTTAAGGTTTGAAAAAATGGAAAAAAACTCGAATTTTAGTGGTTGATTAAAGTCTCCCCTATAAACAACGTATTTAGATTCGATTTCTGGGATATCAAATCGATGGATTGTTCTATCGAATCGACAGACCGATGTTTATAGGGTCTCCTTTGGCTACCTAGAACAAATATACAACAGGAAGCAGTCAGAAAAGAATGTGGCTCAATGAACAAAGTCACCTACCACTTTCAGTGACAATGCTCATGGATGAAGAAAAGCTACTCCATCACTTACCAAGGAATGTGATGAAAAGGGAAACAAGCACCGGTGGCTTCACTCACGGATGGAAGAGGAAAATGAAGAGGTGATAGTATATGAAGTCTGAACCATTTACTGGTTATTGACAGACATAATTCATTCCACACATAAATAACTTTAATAATAACAGTATTTTTATGAATATGAAAAAAAATGAAACTACTAAACTAGTTCATGTCGCTATATAGAATAAATTGTATCCATTTTAATAGGATACAATGGATACAATTTCAAAATTTATAGATTAAAGCATAATTTTTCAGCTGCAAAATGAATCGTCCAGTGAGTGATCCAGAAACAAAATTAATAATAGAAAAAAAAATTAAAATTCATTGAAGCAGAATAGTTTTAATTGTTAACTCTATTCAATCAAAATGAAAACTTAAAACTATCCCTCTTATATGAATATACTTTCAAATGGTCATTGGAAACTTAATGGACAAATTTAATTATTAGTTATTTTCATTAATTTATACTTTTCATTTATATGTCTAAGCTTCTGATTTCACGTTTTAAGACATAAAAGTTAACTAAATATTTGTTCATTTGATCACAGCATAGCTGAGGGAGCATACAATATTAATTGTACTTCAATTCTGATAGTTATTTAGAAAATTCTAAAATAGCAGTTCTTATTTAAGAAAAAATGAGAAGAAATTCCTTAATAGAGGATATAAATGATAGGCAGCAAATTTATATTATGTATTTTTTCTAGAAAGAATATAAACAAATGTATATTCAGATCATGGGAGATTAAAACACTGCTGCATGTTTCACGATCAGCCAGTTTTGATTAGAGATTCTTGCTGTGATATTTTTCAATTTTTATGACAATTTATTCTGTAAAAGTAGCTGCAAGCATTTTCAGAGGCGATGGAATGGAAGAAGCCTCCAACTGGTGTTGTTAGTGACTGTGAATAGGTCACTGCAGGCAGCTTTAACTTCACTTTCTAGAAAGCCCATTTCCTCCGATTCTAGTTCAGGCCAGGGGTCCTATGAAAATTTTCATAAAATATTAATTACAGTTAGAGAGTTAACATCCATTAATTGTTAGCTTCAAATATTTATGAAAAAGACTACATAAAAAGTCTATAAAAAAGACTAATAAGGAGCAATTAGTGAATTCATGAATTGTTTCACCTACTAAGAGTCCGTGCAATCAAAGCAATAATGAGATGAAGCTATATGGTTATACACTTACGTTGTTCAGAAGATGAATCATATGGTCATTTTCTTCTTGCGCTGCTTCAAAATTTCCAATGAGGGGGGTAGCAACCAGCTCTCCTCAGATGAAATTTGGTCAGAATCAAATAATTTTCTGAATTTAGACTTACTGGCTGGAGTTCCTGTTTGAAAGTAGGATGTAATTAATTTGACAAATTAAACAAAATAGTAAAACTCTGTAAGATTATAAAAGCAGAAATATCGGTGGATTTTTCTCCTGTGAAATATTCTAGCTAGCTATTTATTCCTATATTTCATCGAGATTTTGGTGAATCGGTGGCTAAATAGAGAAAAAAATTGGCCGATTAGCAAATTTATTAGCAATTCTGATGGATATTAATGGTAAATTATGCTAAATTAATGTTTACATTCCAACGAAAATAGTATGGCTCATAAACTCTCCATTTATCTCTCCAAAAGAAACTAAATTTCTCTTCAATTTTCATTCATCAAAATGATGAAATTAGGCATCATAAATTCTCTCCAAAATAACATTGTAGCATACATAAATCAAAATAACTGCCATAAACTCACCATTAAAATGGCAAGTTTGGTGATGCTTTATTTATTACATGGGTTACATAGGAATGAATTCAAAATCTCCCGCAGCTAAATTAATGGTTACATAGGAATTAATTCAAGATCTCCTGCAGAGATATGGAATTTATAAAATAGGGCTTAGAGCCTCAGATTTGTATTTTGTTGCAGAGAGTCTTAGAAAAATGTTCCATATTTTGCAGTCTGGCTATGCTACAATGTTATTTAGGAAAGAATTTTGAGGAAATTTAGTTTTTTTGAGGATAACTGGAGTTTATGAGACATACTAATATTAGTAATTTTACAATTTACTTAGTTGTCTGAGACTGATGAGGTTCTAATAAGAGTAATAAACAAATAAATAGTGATAAAACTAAAAAGAACTTTCTACCCTTATAAAATAACTTGCGATGTTAAAGGACTTGAGGCTCAAATTTACAATCACAAACTTGTGAACCAGTCTGAGAAGTACAGCAGGAGCTGGATTTGTGGATTAATCATGCACTCAAGAAATATTTGGCTATTTCATTCCTATGTTTCCATGTTATTTGCTGCGCCTAAATCCCATTTTCTGTAAAAAAAATTCTGGGTCTGTGGAGACATTCATTTCAGACTGCCTCACCAATATATTGGCGAGTAAGTAAGGACACACTGTATTACCTGGTTTGTACTTGGTATGATCATCTGGTGCAAATATATCAACCAAAATACTATAGGCTTCAAATTGAAAAATTCATTTAGCTAGACCCAGTCTGTATTTGGTGCACAAAATCCCACTGACTTTTTCAAAAAGCTGAAGAAATCCACCATAAATTTTCATTAATTGGGCCGATCCACCAACATTTTCTCAATTTATTCACCGAAAATTGATGGTAACATAGGAATAAATAGCTAAAAATCCACAAACGTTGACAAAGCAGAATATTATTTTCACAGGAGAAAATTTTTTTATCAACATGTCGCCAGTTTGTAACTTTGTATTTGGTGCACTGAACTCCTGACTTTTTCAAAAATCTGAGAAATATCTGCTAACATTTTTCATCAATTTGTCTAGTCCTCTAACATTTTACCAGTTTCCTCTCCAAAAATTAATGGTAATATAGGAATTAATAGCTAAATATCTTCCGACATAGCAGGAATTTTTTTATTAGAGAAATTGAATATCTGTTGACATATCATTGGAATTTACCATCAAATACAATCTGGACATGTTGGTGGAATTTACCATGAAATAAAGACTGGCTAACTAGACAGTAGGGTCACTGGTCACACAGCCTTCAGGTAAATTGCGGCCCTTTAATTTCTAATTGCGGCACTTTAATCTGTTAAGAATGTCTCACTCTCAAAAACATTCTTAAACTAATTTACCATGTATAAGAGTATGTTAGTTAAACCCAATTAATTGGGTAGATTTGAAATGGTCAAATCTCAGATATGTCTAATTGGCTTTAAATTTTGAATTAATTCCTATGTTCCCATGTTAATTATGGCTTGAAATCTTCAAAAAGTGAGCCAAATTGGCTTGGCTCAGATTTTTTGTGAAATTTTGGCTCAAAGATTTGCTTACAATTTTCCAGCCTCTGAAACATGGCTAATTTATATTAAGTTGAAGCTCAATGCGTTCTAGATTTTGTTTATTTCCCCGAGTGCTTCAAGTTCAAAGCCATGATAGATTTTAGTGTACTCTGAACTGAGATTAGTGGCCGCAGATGGTTTGAGTCAATTGAGTGCCGCAATGGCAATTTACCTACCTGATCGGCTGACCGCTGACGCACGACGCTACCTAGACCTTGCCGGCTTAGTCTGGCTAGCCCCTAGGCTAAATCGACTGCTCACTTAGCCTCACTACGTGATGGCGACGCCTACTATATCGTCTAGTTTAGTAGTTTACCTATAAGGCTATAATACTCACCAACAGCTGGAAATGCTTCCTTATTCAAATTCTTCCTATGTGGAGACTGTGGAGTCTAGAGACAAAATTCTAGTGAAATCACTTTTCACAAATAGGTACCTAGTAGGAACCTAAGTTATTATCTGTTTCATTCAATTTTCTTAAATTTCCAACACATACAGTAATCTAAGATTAAAATTTGAAGTCATGTTGATGGAATTGGAAAGATCTTATTAGGCAAATGTCCATTACCATGATTACCTAGGTATCTTAGGTTATTTATCTTTATAATTACGGTTTAAAAACTGCATATTTATATTCTAGGCACCATTATAGAATAATAATATCATATTGTATAGTTTTATTAATAGTTGATCAAGAATTATGAAGTTGATTAGCTTTTCGGACAATCTATCAAAGTTTACATCACTCTGTTTACATTTTTGCTTCAGAATTCAAAATGTCCCCCTTTGTTTTTAATAACAGCCTCAAATCTCCTCCGAACTCCTCCTACTGCGGCACGCAACTGTTCTTGTGAAATTTCCTTGCAAGATCTCTGGAGCGAACGCTTTAAATCATCCACACTGCGATGGAATTTACCACAGGCCTTTGATTCAAGAATGGACCATACCGAAAAGTCCATAGGATTAACATCTGGGGAGCAGGGAGGCCACATTTCTTTGGACCAAAACCGTGGAAGAAGGTCATGGCACCAGTTTTGAGTGACATTTGCAGTATGTGAAGTCGTGCCGTCTTGCTGAAATGTCCATAGAGTGTCATTACAGAAGTGATCCTTAGCTGACTCCAACATTGGCGTCAAAATATTCTCAATATAACATTTAGCACTGATTTTGGCGCCTTGTTCCACAAAAATTAAAGGAGATCACCAAGTTTCTGAAACGGCGGCCCAGACCAATACTGAAAGCAGGTTTCATGGTTCTGTGGACAGTTTTTTGGTTGTATGGGATGTCATTTGCACTTTTACCAATTATTCTGTCATTCCTTTTGTTGTGAGCCATTTCCAATGTGAAAATTTTTTCATCAGACCAAACAATTTCACCAGCCGTGCCAGACTTCAATTCTCTCAGAAGTGCTTTGCTTCTCTCCAATCTCTTTTCTTTACAGCTTCTGACAGAGTCTGTCTCTTTTGGAGGGTGAAAGAGAACATCTTTAGTTCTTCTTTGACAACTCTTCTCATTGTCATTAGCTGTTTTTGCTAACAATCGTATTGACCTTTTCGGGTTCTTCCTGATCTTCTCTCGCGCACATTTTATCAGTTGTTTGGTGCGTTGTGAGCGTGGTCTACCACTTCTTGGATGATAAGTCAAGTCTCCTCTCTCATTAAAACGCTTCACACACTTCCAAACAGTCGATCTCGCTATTGAGAGAGTCTTTGAAATGACGGAATCTGACTTCCCTGCACGGTGTAGAGCAATAATGGCTTCTCTTTTGTCTGACATTTTTGAATTGACTAAATTTTAGTAAAAAATAACACTGCTACGTCATAATGCAGTGTCTCAAATATAGTTTAAACCCTATCACCTACTTAGGAACTTATTTTTAAGAATTATATTAATGTTTGAAAAATTGCTTCCTAACTTACGCCCCACCCTGTAGAATGCCTCCCTCTATAAAAAAAATGTTCACTTTTTATAGCCAATCTACCAGCAAATATAATGAGCTGAGGTAGCATGCACGTTCAAACAGTTTTCGAGAGAGCGTTTATAGTGACGTCGGTTACTATCAATTAGTCCGACGCCCCAGTAGTCCGACACTTTGTAATTTATTACTGATTTAACATAAAATATACACCCCGTGTCACGATAATAGTGGCAGTAATTTTTCTAATGTTATGAAAATACCGTCTTTTCCATTGGTTTGAAATTTTGGAGGTTATATCCTTTGTGTATGTCCCAACTTTTGTTTTAATTCCTTTCATATTTCAGAATTTATTCTAATTTATGTGAAATTAAGGTGCGCCACGCTAATAGTTAAGATACAGTTTTAACTAAATGGGAAGAGGCAATGATCTTTCTGATGACGAAAAAGCAACCATCATCAAAGAAATGGCTAAAGGGAAGGATGCTAAACATATTGCAATCTCATTAGATCGCCATGTTGAAACTGTGAAGCTTTTTCTTACTGACCCCCTCACCAAGTAAAAAGCTGTCTGATACAGGGGTTCTTAAGCAGGGCTGTGGAGTCGGAGTCAAAGCTTTTTTTGGTGGAGTCGGAGTCAGGAGTCGAATATTTGTGCCGACTCCCGACTCCAAGCTATAGATATAAGTCACAAAAATTTAGATCCATTATATTTGTTGTTCATCATAATAAATATCTCATTAGAACTGATAACTGCTCATAGATATGAATTAAATCAAAATTTAAAGTCTAAACATTCAAATGACTCAATATTGCTTATAAAAATACTGTAAAACTGTTTGTCGGAGTCGAGGAGTCGGTGAAATTCTTTATAAAGGAGTCAGAGTTGGAGTCGATAAATTCAAAATAAAGGAGTCGGAGTTGGAGTCGAACATTTTATGTACCGACTCCGCAGCCCTGTTCTTAAGGCAGTGACGACTCGAGAACTTCGACTTGTTAAGCGAAAACAACTGAAGAAGCCAGGGCAAACATCGAAAACCATTTCCAAAGAAGCTAATTTACCAGAAGTGTCAAAATCAAAAAGATGCCAGAAACTTAGCAACGAATGTTACACCTAAAAAACAACTTCCTCTGTAGCTCAGACGCAAGGATTCAAGAATGCAGTGGGCCAGAAGGTACATGAAGATGGTAATTTTCACTGATGAAACCCGCGCAACATTGAATGGGGGAAAGGTTGGGTCGCAAATGGGCATAAATGTCACAGTCGTTTTTGGCGTCAACAAGGTAGAGGAGGTGTCATGATTTGGGCAGGGATAGTTGGAGGTGAACTTGTTGGTCCTTATCGAGTCCCAAAAGGCGTAAAAAATCACTTCTGCAGCGTGTTGGCAGCTTCTTGAGACTGCTTTTCTCCCATGGCTGGATAACATCCCACTTTCAAGGCGCTTTCAGCTGATTTTTCAGCATGATAATGCCCCTTTCCATTCAGCAAAGGCAACGCAAGCATTTTTGACATCAATAGGGATCAAAGGTGATCGTTTGATGTAATGGCCAGTAATGTTCTCCTGATTTAAACCCCATCGAGAACTTATCTGGAATTCTGAAGCAGGTAATTTACCACGATGGGAAGCAGTACAGCTCAAAGGATGACTTGTGGAATGCAATAAAGGCTGCTGCTAGCAATATTAGCACTTCTGAAAAAAGAAAATTGACTAACTCTGTTGACAAAAGGGTTGAATTAATATGAATTTTGTAATTCATTGTTTATGAAGTTTGAGCAACTTTCTATTATCGAATAAGTATTGTTTAAACGTGTTTTCATCAAAATAAACCTTTCATTTTGATTTAATTTGTTTTAAATCTCCTTTTTCCCATTAAAACTAATATCTTGGCACGCTTCATAAGTTGTTAAATCCAATAAGCACCTGTGAATGTAAAACAAGCTATTGAAAAATTATGTAGTGATTTTTAAGATATATTTTGAATATACAGAGTCGTGCAGCTAAATTGGGATTAACTTTAACAGCACATATCTTCCGTAATTTCTAACCTATGACTAAATTCTTTTTTACAGACAATCTTTAAGCCCTTTGCTATAATATTTCATAATAGGATCTACATACCATATTTCGCTAAAATATGGCGGAATTAGCGCGAAGAACGACCATATGTGAAATGAGACGTGCCGGGAACTCTGTTTCAGACATTATTAAGAGCACTGGCTATGCGAAATCGACTGTTTATCGAGTTGTTGCTGCTTTTGATGCCGAGGGTAAGATTCAGAGAAGTCGACACAGTCCCAGCAGTGATCGAAAGAGAACTAAAACATTTCTTTGCTGGGCTGAAAAGGATGTTGAAGTCAGACCCAAGCCAGCCGATGTCAAAACTGGCACAAAAGCGCAGCGTGAGTCGTAGCACCATCAGCAGGGCAGTTAAGGAAGACCTTGGTATGAAGTCATACGTAAGGAGAGTCCGTAACCTCCTGATTACCCGCTCCAGAGCTGAAAGATGCCCAAAGCTCCTGAACCATCTGAAACACAAAGGAGGACATGTCCGCGTTTTTGTTGACGAGAAAAAGTTCGTTGTTGATGAGGTTGCAAATCGCCAGAACACTCGGGTAGTTGCCTCCGATTGTTCAGAAGTTCCTCCTGTGATGCAGAGCAAAAATCCCGCTTCTGTGATGGTTTTTGCAGCCGTCGCAAGTGATGGTAAGGTGATGCCTCCTCATTTCATCGAAGCGGGCCTTAAAATCAACACAGCGGAGTACTTGAAAATTCTGAAAGATATTTTGATGCCGTGGATACGTAGGAACTGCGACCCATTCAAAGTGACGCTCGTTCAAGCCTCTGCGCCCGCGCATGGAGCAAAGAAAGTTCAGGATTTCCTGAAGGAGATTCTTCCTTTGATGGTCCCGAAGGATATTTGGCCCAGCAGCTCCCCAGATCTGAATGTGTGACTATTGGCTGTTTGCCATCATTGAGGGAGAGTCTAACGTAACTTCACATCCAAGAGTCAACTCTCTGAAGGCCGTCATTCGTCGGGCACTTCGTAATCTTGACCCCGAGGATGTAAAAAGGAGTTGTTCACGGTTTCGCACGAGAATCTCCCAAATTATTGACGCAAAGGGTAGTCACATAGAATGATTTTGTTCTGTAGACAATAACGAACAAATAAATACAAGTAAAAATAGCGAATTTAAAAAAAGTTATGTTAGTCCCAATTTAGCTGCCCGACCCTGTACACTATGAATACTGACCAAATTCATAATATATTTAATGATTTATGTTACATAATAAAATTTCACTGTTACCGTGACACGGGCTCTGTATGTATATCCGGGGGCGTGCCTGGTCATTAAACAATCATGAAGTGTGCAGTACAACAAACTAGCGGATAGAACAAACTACATTAAATGATGAAATAAAGTGATGGATTGCATCATAAATTACTATTAGAAATAAAGTAAAATAAAAGAGTAATATAAAATTTTAAAAATGAAAGAAATGAAATATTAATTTATTATTTAAATTAAGTTATTAATTGAGTATACCAATTTAATCATATATTTTTTACCAAAAAATAAATATAACACAGAAAGATTGAACTGTCGGGCTATTGTGAAGTACCCGTGACGTCAGAGATCATTGGACGTGATTGGTTGAATCTTTACGTCTGTGTTCGATCTCAGCTTCTTATTCATTGTTCTGTGGCCTATACCTTCTCTTCCCACCAGCCTGAGATTATATTATATGTTGATATTATGAATATCAAAATGATATAAATGTAACAAAACAAATGAGAAATAACAGTGAAACTTACAACAGATATGACAGCTTCATCCAGGCCTTCCACGATCGTAAATTTTTTTACCCTAGATTGATAAGTATTTTACCCTAGAATGGTCCTTGATTACCCTAGAAAATATAATTAAGGGGAATATATTAAATACCGTTAGTGTTTTCAAATTTTTTTGGGGGGTTTCCGTAAATAATAAATTACCTTTATTAAGAAATTGCGTAAAAAATGACACCTTCCACTCTATTTTCAAATGATCAAGCTGCTCAAAAACGAAGAAAAACTAAATTTAGCTCAAATAAGAAGAAAAAATTAATCTCCAGCCTAAAACTCCAGGAAGCTATATAGACCTAGCTACAACCACAGTTTTAAGATTATCCCAATCCCATGTCCATATGCGAAAAATGTCAAATTAAACCGACCAATAGCGTTGCAGATGATATAGTGGACCGTGACGTCATGCAGTGGCGGGAAAAATTAACGCCAAAGACAATATAAGATAGACGCTCAACTTGTTAGGGCACATGCAAGAATAATAATAACAACCAATACGTTACCCCAAACAATAACAAACGAACGACTCCCCCCCTCGAAATTCACAATACCATCAGAAAATCTTAAGATTTAAGATGGTTCAGTCATAGAAGTTCATATAAGTAATAATGTCAGAAAATATTAGAAGATTTAAGATGGATCAGTCATAGAAGTTCATATAAGAAATATCATCAGAAAATCTTCGCAGATTTAAGATGTTACAGCCATTCAAGTTCATAGTAGGATTATTATCAGAAAATCTTCGTAGATTTAAGATGGTTCATTCATAGAAGTTCATATATGGAACATCAGAAAATATTCGGAGATTTTGGATGATATAATCTACTATACATCATGGTTGGGAAATATTACGGTGATTATAGATGTTTATAGGATTTTTTGCACAAGGTTGATATTTATCGAATATTATCTATAATCACGTAAGATCTAGCCCCCTATAATGTCTGTCCACCATAATTTTCTATGACTCCACCATAACATTTTCCCTGGGTAACTATATCGAGGGAATATTCCAGGAATTAGTGAAAATTAGTTGATCCCCTAAAAATATCGTAGGAATATTCCAGGAATTAGTGAAAAATAGTTAATCCCCTAAAAATTATAAAAGAAAAAAAGAAATAATCTATGAAATTATATTTATCGATGATAACCTAAAGATAAACTTGAGTAATCATATTGCATAAAGTTTATTAAAAATCCTACTTCTACTGTGTCCAAGATGGTCGAGTGATTAGCGTCGCAAGCAGAAGTCAACAAGGTGCTGGTTCGAAACCCTGTAACATCACTTCATTTCTTTCCATTTAATTTGTATATAACACTATGTATCATTCAACTAATTCATGTAAAGTCAAACGTACACATACAAATGCAGTAAATGCGAGGAAATATTAATTTTAGTATTCTTCTATGATTATGGGTGAAATCATCTGATAGTATAGGAGATTCCCCCTTTTAATTAAAGGAGTGAACATGGTAGAAAACTTGGACATAAGCACCCACCCCCAATTCTCTTCTATGATTATGGTCGAAAGGCTCCTTTAATCTCCCAAAATCTTCTATGTCCCCCCTATAATTTTCTCCCTGGGCAGGGATCGAGTGGGGTGGACTTGAATTTGCAGTGTGTAACAGCACATCAGAATGGGTAGTGTAACGTGTATTTTTCTGTGATACACTTGATGTGTAGCACTAAGACAATATAATATAGACGCTCAACTCCATGTTATCAAATACGGAGCATGTTTGCACTGACGTCAGCACTCGGACTCAACTTCTAGCCAATCAGCGTTCATTTACACCTACAACTTGGTGTCTTCAAAGACAATATCGTACCTAAATAGGTTAATACTTACTTAGTTAATCTAGTTATGATTATTCTTCGTTAAAAAGGGGGTAGATTACTAGATTATGTTTAAAATACTTAGTTGAACCACATATGCGATCTTGTAGACTTAATTAATATAAAGTAATTACTAATTATTTTTGTAATCCCTAATCATTAGAGGAAGGATATTTATATTTATAACGACTAAAGATTATCCCCTGTGAATTTCAAGGGGGGGGGGGGTCGTACAATTATTATTGTTTGCTGTGACTTATGCTACTGATCGCTTCTGATTGGTTGTTATTATTCTTGAATGTGCCCTATCAAGTTGAGCGTCTATCTTATATTGTCTTTGTGTAGCAGCTCCAAAACGAAAGTGAGTGCTTCTCACCCTATGGAATATGTTTATAGTATCCTATACCACATATATTAGTGACTATACTTTATAGTTATTAAAAAAATGCCATTAGAAAATTGAGTTGATCATATATGATCACTTGACCGATTGATTCATCTATATGATAAGTGATCATGGACAACTGGCCCGATATAACCAGTATTGTAAGTGATCATATATGATCACCTGGGTCGAATAGAGAACACTATTGTTTTGATATTTCTTTAAATTTATATAATAATAGCTTAAAATGTTGAATAATAATTTCCCTGGTTACATGCATAATCTGTTTGAAATTATAATAGCATATTTCTCGTAATGAACACTGCTTTAAATATCGATATTTTTTTGTACATTATCAAATAATCACAGTTTAGGATTGAGTCATGAATTAGATTAACAATTACTCCTTCTCTCTAATATTATATCCATAATATCAATTCCCCCATCATCATTCAATCGTACGAGTGAAAGGCTGTATCCTTGGAGAAGCACATGCAAAATCTGTGTCAGTTGACTGGGAAAACAAGAAAGGAGAGCTTTCGCAGTGTTGTGGAGAGAAAAAAGGGGTCAGTTGTGCAGAGTGTGGTAGGGTGCAGCATATGAAAACAACGGAGGTGCAGTGAGGGGTGGAGAGCCCAAGGAAGCTATAGTGCTGGAACTATAACAACGTCTCTCCGCTACATTATTAGGTCTGTTTTTCTGTCCACTGCTATCTACGTAGTAGTGACAATAGAGTGACTTGTTATCGTGACGTCATTAAGACAACAGACTAGAAATCAAAAATTAGGGTCAAGTAGCCCAGGTAGCAAGCATTATTCCTGGGATATTGAGGGAATAATCCTGGGAAGAAGGATATATTCCTGGGATATTCCCTTAATATCCCAGGAATAAATCCTTGCTGCCTGGGAGTTTTAAAAACTGAATGCACCATTACTCTTTTCTTATATTTGCAATAAATAAACATTTTTTCATAATTTAACACTCTTCGATTGTCTTAAATTTAATTTAGAGTGTTGCTGTGATGACGTCACGTACACTAACAGTCTCAATTGTCACTACTATATTCTATATACTGTGAGTCCGTGAATATGCATGTACAGGGTGGGGCGTAAGTTTGGAAGCAAATGAAAGTGCATATTATAATCCAACGAAAAATATATTTAATAATTTACAGTTATGTATTATTACATAAGGGTTTTAAGAATTCAAAAATCATAAATTTATTCAAAATGTCCCCCCTTGTTTTTAATAACAGCCTCAAATCTCCTCCGAACTTGGAAGGAACAAATTTCCTTCCAAGATCTCTGGAGCTAACGCTTTAAATCATCCACACTGCGATGGAA
The DNA here is from genome assembly GCA_947561585.1 of Caprella mutica. Lineage (NCBI taxonomy): Eukaryota > Metazoa > Arthropoda > Malacostraca > Amphipoda > Caprellidae > Caprella > Caprella mutica. The sequence continues at coordinate 31,360 of CANNZV010001881.1, forward strand.
TTTACCACAGGCCTTTGATTCAAGAATGGACCATACCGAAAAGTCCATAGGATTAACATCTGGGGAGCAGGGAGGCCACATTTCTTTGGACCAAAACCGTGGAAGATGGTCATGGCACCAGTTTTGAGTGACATTTGCAGTATGTGAAGTCGCGCCGTCTTGCTGAAATGTCCATAGAGTGTCATTACAGAAGTGATCCTTAGCTGACTCCAACATTGGCGTCAAAATATTCTCAATATAACTTAGCACTGATTTTGGCGCCTTGTTCCACAAAAATTAAAGGAGATCACCAAGTTTCTGAAACGGCGGCCCAGACCATTACTGAAGCAGGTTTCATGGTTCTGTGGACAGTTTTATGGTTGTATGGGATGTCATTTGCACTTTTACCAATTATTCTGTCATTCCTTTTGTTGTGAGCCATTTCCAATGTGAAAATTTTTTCATCAGACCAAACAATTTCACCAGCCGTGCCAGACTTCAATTCTCTCAGAAGTGCTTTGCTTCTCTCCAATCTCTTTTTCTTTACAGCTTCTGACAGAGTCTGTCTCTTTTGGAGGGTGAAAGAGAACATCTTTAGTTCTTCTTTGACAACTCTTCTCATTGTCATTAGCTGTTTTTGCTAACAATCGTATTGACCTTTTCGGGTTCTTCCTGATCTTCTCTCGCGCACATTTTATCAGTTGTTTGGTGCGTTGTGAGCGTGGTCTACCACTTCTTGGATGATAAGTCAAGTCTCCTCTCTCATTAAAACGCTTCACACACTTCCAAACAGTCGATCTCGCTATTGAGAGAGTCTTTGAAATGACGGAATCTGACTTCCCTGCACGGTGTAGAGCAATAATGGCTTCTCTTTTGTCTGACATTTTTGAATTGACTAAATTTTAGTAAAAAATAACACTGCTACCTCATAATGCAGTGTCTCAAATATAGTTTAAACCCTATCACCTACTTAGGAACTTATTTTTAAGAATTATATTAATGTTTGAAAAATTGCTTCCTAACTTACGCTCCACCCTGTAGAATGCCTCCCTCTATAAAAAAAATGTTCACTTTTTATAGCCAATCTACCAGCAAATATAATGAGCTGAGGTAGCATGCACGTTCAAACAGTTTTCGAGAGAGCGTTTATAGTGACGTCGGTTACTATCAATTAGTCAGACGCCCCAGTAGTCCGACACTTTGTAATTTATTACTGATTTAACATAAAATATACACCCCGTGTCACGATAATAGTGGCAGTAATTTTTCTAATGTTATGAAAATACCGTCTTTTCCATTGGTTTGAAATTTTGGAGGTTATATCCTTTGTGTATGTCCCAACTTTTGTTTTAATTCCTTTCATATTTCAGAATTTATTCTAATTTATGTGAAATTGAGGTGCGCCACGCTAATAGTTAAGATACAGTTTTAACTAAATGGGAAGAGGCAATGATCTTTCTGATGACGAAAAAGCAACCATCATCAAAGAAATGGCTAAAGGGAAGGATGCTAAACATATTGCAATCTCATTAGATCGCCATGTTGAAACTGTGAAGCTTTTTCTTACTGACCCCCTCACCAAGTAAAAAGCTGTCTGATACAGGGGTTCTTAAGCAGGGCTGTGGAGTCGGAGTCAAAGCTTTTTTTGGTGGAGTCGGAGTCAGGAGTCGAATATTTTATGTACCGACTCCGCAGCCCTGTTCTTAAGGCAGTGACGACTCGAGAACTTCGACTTGTTAAGCGAAAACTACTCAAGAAGCCAGGGCAAACATCGAAAACCATTTTCAAAGAAGCTAATTTACCAGAAGTGTCAAAATCAAAAAGATGCCAGAAACTTAGCAAATAATGTTAAACCTGAAAAACAACCTCCTCTGTAGCTCAGACACAAGGATTCAAGAATGCAGTGGGCCAGAAGGTACATGAAGATGGTAATTTTCACTGATGAAACCCGCGCAACCTTGAATGGGGGAAAGGTTGGGTCGCAAATGGGCATAAATGTCACAGTCGTTTTTGGCGTCAACAAGGTAGAGGAGGTGTCATTATTTGGGCAGGGATAGTTGGAGGTGAACTTGTTGGTCCTTATCGAGTCCTAAAAGGCGTAAAAATCACTTCTGCAGCGTATTGGCAGCTTCTTGAGACTGCTTTTCTCCCATGGCTGGATAACATCCCACTTTCAAGGTGCTTTCAGCTGATTTTTCAGCATGATAATGCCCCTTTCCATTCAGCAAAGGCAACGCAAGCATTTATGACATCAATAGGGATCAAAGCTGATCGTTGATGTAATGGCCAGCAATGTTCTCCTGATTTAAACCCCATCGAGAACTTATCGGGAATTCTGAAGCCAGGTAATTTACCACGATGGGAAGCAGTACAGCTCAAAGGATGACTTGTGGAATGCAATAAAGGCTGCTGCAAGCAATATTAGCACTTCTGAAAAAAGAAAATTGACTAACTCTGTTGACAAAAGGGTTGAATTGGTTCTCCAGAAAAAAGGATCTTACGTTCAATATTAATTTTGTAATTCATTGTTTATGAAGTTTGAGCAACTTTCTATTATCGAATAAGTATTGTTTAAACGTGTTTTCATCAAAATAAACCTTTCATTTTGATTTAATTTGTTTTAAATCTCCTTTTTCCCATTAAAACTAATATCTTGGCACGCTTCATAAGTTGTTAAATCCAATAAGCACCTGTGAATGTAAAACAAGCTATTGAAAAATTATGTAGTGATTTTTAAGATATATTTTGAATATACAGAGTCGTGCAGCTAAATTGGGACTAACTTCAACGCACATATCTTCCGTAATTTCTAACCTATGACTAAATTCTTTTTACAGACAATCTTTAAGCAATTTGCTATAATATTTCAGATTAAGATCCAGCATATTTCGCTAAAATATGGCGGAATTAGCGCGAAGAACGACCATGTGTGAAATGAGACGTGCCGGGAACTCTGTTTCAGACATTATTAAGAGCACTGGCTATGCGAAATCGACTGTTTATCGAGTTGTTGCTGCTTTTGATGCCGAGGGTAAGGTTCAGAGAAGTCGACACAGTCCCTGCAGTGAACGAAAGAGAACTAAAACATTCCTTGCTGGGCTGAAAAGGACGTTGAAGTCAGACCCAAGCCAGCCGATGTCAAAACTGGCACAAAGCGCAGCGTGAGTCGTAGCACCATCAGTAGGGCAGTTAAGGAAGACCTTGGTATGAAGTCATACGTAAGGAGAGTCCGTAACCTCCTAATTACCCGCTCCAGAGCTGAAAGATGCCCAAAGCTTCTGAACCATCTGAAACACAAAGGAGGACATGTCCGCGTTTTTGTTGACGAGAAAAAGTTCGTTGTTGATGAGGTTGCAAATCGCCAGAACACTCGGGTAGTTGCCTCCGATTGTTCAGAAGTTCCTCCTGTGATGCAGAGCAAAATTCCCGCTTCTGTGATGGTTTTTGCAGCCGTCGCAAGTGATGGTAAGGTGATGCCTCCTCATTTCATCGAAGCGGGCCTTAAAATCAACACAGCGGAGTACTTGAAAATTCTGAAAGATATTTTGATGCCGTGGATACGTAGGAACTACGACCCCTTCAAAGTGATGCTCGTTCAAGACTCTGCGTCGCGCATGGAGCAAAGAAAGTTCAGGATTTCCTGAAGGAGATTCTTCCTTTGATGGTCCCGAAGGTTATTTGGCCCAGCAGCTCCCCAGATCTGAATGTTTGTGACTATTGGCTGTTTGGCGTCATTGAGGGAGAGTCTAACGTAACTTCACATCCAAGTGTCAACTCTCTGAAGGCCGTCATTCGTCGGGCACTTCGTAATCTTGACCCCGAGGATGTAAAAAGGAGTTGTTCACGGTTTCGCTCGAGAATCTCCCAAATTATTGACGCAAAGGGTAGTCACATAGAATGATTTTGTTCTGTAGACAATAACGAACAAATAAATACAAGTAAAAATTACATTTAATCATTATTTGCCTTTCAAAATAGCGAATTTAAAAAAAGTTATGTTAGTCCCAATTTAGCTGCACGACCCTGTACACTATGAATACTGACCAAATTCATAATATATTTAATAATTTATGTTACAAAATAAAATTTCACTATTACCGTGACACGGGCTGTATGTATATCCGGGGGCGTGCCTGGTCATTAAACAATCATGAAGTGTGCAGTGCAACAAACTAGCGGATAGAACAAACTTCATAAAATGATGAAATAAAGTGATGGATTGCATCATAAATTAGTATTGGAAATAAAGTAAAATAAAAGAGTAATATAAAATTTTAAAAATGAAAGAAATGAAAATTTAATTTATTATTTAAATTAAGTTATTAATTGAGTATACCAATTTAATCATATATTTTTTTTATCAAAAATAAAAATAACACAGAAAGCTTGAACTGTCGGGCTATTGTGAAGTACCCGTGACGTCAGAGATCATTGGACGTGATTGGTTGAATCTTTACTTCCGTGTTCGATCTCAGCTTCTTATTCATTGTTCTGTGGCCTATACCTTCTCTTCCCACCAGCCTGAGATTATATTATATGTTGATATTATGAATATCAAAATGATATAAATGTAAAGCCCCGTTTACATTGAGGCTCTTTTACACACTCTGAGTGTTGAAACAAGGGGCAAACGCACAGTTGAGTGGCAAACCAGCGGGCAAGTGGAGGCTCACTTCAACATTCACCTTGGCCATTCTTTTCGACACTCTGAGTGACACTCACTGTGGCTCAGTCAGTCCATTGATGCACCAGGGGGAGGTTGTTAACATCGAAGCTCCTGCATAATGGCTGACAACGAGTAGAGCTGCTGTTGAACAGCTAATTAATCTTTATAGAACTCACGAATGCCTTTGGAAATCGTAAAGTAAAGCATATAAAAATAGAAATTTAAGATAGAGAGCAATGATGACATTAAACAAAATTTATTATTATCCCAACCTATAACAAAGAGCATTGTGTTTTTATATATGTATAAATCCATCACACTCAAAAATTTTATTTTGTAAAACTCAATATTTTCCCAAAACTCAAAATTTTCCAACAGCACTAAATTTTTCCCAAACAAAATTTTCCGTATAAGTTGGTACTGAAGATTTTCCGAAAACTCAATTTTTTTAGAAAATTCATTTAATTAAAATTCAATTTCCATGAAAAAAACATTATTTTTAACGGGATAGTACACTAGTTATTAATATTAGGTAGAGATGGAGAAGAAGTAAAAACTGAAATTCAAATTATACGGAACTAGCACCGTAATAAAGTCAACGAATCGAAAAAAATCTGATAAAGTTTATGAAACAGATGAAATTTATGTACCATAGCTTTGGTGCTATAAATTATTTCATGTTGTTACACTAGGGGCTCTGCCCAGTGTAACAACATTTCTCGCCATCGAATCTGAAATACCAACTATGAACTCTCGCACTGTCTCAATCTGCCCGCCAAACGCTTTTCAAATGTGAACAGTCAAGACTCTTTTTGAGTGTGCACTTGCCCGTTGCCCGTGGATGTGAGCTTCCATTGCGTGCAAGTTGGTATAAGTGTGAATTGTATTTGTATGAATGTGTTGCTGCTCTCAACCCAGCCCATGACTTAGGAATCACAAGTGAGAGAGATAGTATAATTTATTATTAAAAATAACAATTTTATCAATGATATCATTCCCTGATTATTTCTTAGAGCAAAATAGTTAAATATTCAAATGATGTCTTTCTTCATCAAGGAGTGTTTTTTAATCAGATCCATTAAAGCCAAATATCATTAGCTACTTATCTACAGTTATTGTTTAAATTTCGTTTGAATGAGAAGTATTCATATGGTTTATTTTATTAAGAATAACCGAAGATAAAGACTCCCGTGTTTTAAGGGTATAATACTCTACGGGGTACGGTCAAGAGCCCCCCCGGTCACGAGCCCCCCCCTCCATGTTTTTTTAATCCTTATTTACCTAGTTAAACAAATGAAGAATTACTTAGATAGAAATAACTGAGAGTTGCTAATGTAGTTTGTTGTATCCGCTAGATTGTTGTACTGCACACTTCATGATTGTTTAATGACCTGGCAGGGGGGTTCGGGGGGCGGCACGCCCCCCGATATACATATATTTTATGTCTAATCAGTAATGAACTACAAAAGTGTCAATGAGGATTAAATAATATAGGTAAATAAGGATTTGAAAACAGGGGGGCTCGTGACAGGGGGGGCTCTTGACCGGGGGGGCTTATGACCGGGGGGGCTCATGACCGGGGGGGCTTATGACCTACACCCATACTCTACAGATATCACTAATTGAATTAGAAACAATCGTCTTTCTTATTGAAACAATAGCTATGCAGAAAACATTCCAGAATCGTTATTTAATTGTTTATCCAACTTTTTGGACAGATGTCTTCTGATCGTTGCTGCTGAGTCAGTCCAGCCACGCTCCGTGTATTAGCAGAGCTAAGCCCTTACGACTCATGGAAGTACTAGTACGAGGAAGGAGAGTATCGATTTCTCAACAAAGTACATGCATTACCATCCCGTTAGCACACACTGACGTCACTCTGCGCGTCAAGCAAGAGAGCTTCCTTGGAAGTACAATATTACATAAATATTTTGGAGTATAAATTTAATCAAGTTTATTTAATTCTTTACAAATAAAAAATTATGTATTCAAGGATGTAATCTGAAGTACAAAGTAAAAATGATATTTTTTTATTAAATAATTTTAGAGTTTCTATTCTTCGAAAACTCAGGCTTGTAGTAGTAAACAGCTGATGTGTACTCGCACACTAGTCAGCAAAATACTTTAGGTATCTGATCATTTTGCTTAATAATGTTCCCAATCCTTCAGTAATACACAGGAAATAAATAACTTTGAACCCTCATATCTCAAAAACTATTAGCTTCTACAAAAAACTGTTTCAATTTTCGGATTCTATGGACAATATACATATATAAAAATCATTTTAATTTAATCTGGTGGGGGTCGACAAATGGGAAAGATGCGATAGTGGTACACTTACTGGTGAGTTTCAAAGTATTTGACAATTTATGTATTTAGCATTCCTTAATAATTAATTTGTTATTTAGATAATTAAGTTAAGCTTTTCTCCAATATCTGATTAGGTGAAGTACCTAGGTAAACTGTGCACTTTAACTAAATGCATCAATAATTATTTTCATGGATTCAAAAGCTCATATAAAATGAATAAGATCCATCACAAATTTATATTAAAAAATGCAATATAAATTAGTTGCAAAAGATTACGAGACTTTCTCAGGAGGACCGTAATTAAAAATTAAATTGATTACACAATAAACAGAGCTCGATAACTCGGATCGTGCACATGGTGGTTCCAAAGGAAATGATGATAAATAATACTAAATACGGTTCTAATAATTTGATATATAAATACAATATATTCCCGATACATGTGAGCATCCGATATTTGTGTAGTTACCCTATTATATGAATTATTATATGGTTTCTATAGTGACAAACACTAATTACAATATTATTAGAGGTTATTTAAACTCTGCGTTGAAGGTTTTTTCAGTTTTCAAGCTTTCGAATAGAAAGATTTCTATTCATCATCAGAAGGAATTTCAACTAATTACAATTTATTTTTTTAAGAATTAAAACTCTACAATTTGAAAAGTAGTTTCTGAATACCTTTTTTAAATATTCCATTGGCGGTTTAATAGTTTGTAACTTTATGACAGTCAGGTATAACTGAAATACTCTCACCTTATTGTAATAATAGTATTATTTTCTATAATAGAAAGTATTTTTATGGTTTTCAGAAGTTATAAAAAAACCTCTTATTACAAAAATTGGTCTCTTCGATAAATTCTAATTTTAGTTAAGAGGATTATATGAAGTATTTTAGCTATTTTGTGTCTTTTTCTGCTATTACAATTAGTTAACTATATCAATATTATAAAATTGCATTTAGTGACATTTTGTTTGAAAAAATCCGAATATACGCACATGTTATAGTTAAAGATAATGATATAATAACTATCCATTTCATTGTTTTCTATGAAAATTCTAACACAATATGTTACAGTTACTAAATAAGATTATAAAGAGAAAGGTTTCATTGTGAAAAAATTAGAAGTTCATATGAATAAATAGTTCATATGAATAGTTCGCTTAAGTTATTCGGTAAGATTATAGTTTATAGTAAAAAGCTCGTATTTGTAGGTTGATTAATAGAAGATTTCCAAAAAAATAATAATAATCCTAACGAAATCATTGCTTTTAAACAAAGCCGTATATAAGATACTCAACCTATAATTCCAAATAATAATAATAACAATAGTACTAATTTCGTTACATCTCCTTTCTACTACGAACGTGTAAGAATTATTGGCTGTTGTTGTAGTTTTTTTTTCTTGTGAAGTCCTCACATGTGGACGTAGTTAGCGAGCTTTACTCCGATTGAGCCCGTCCTCTCTTGACTGCGTTTTGTTGTTTGTTCTTCAGTGCTCTTAGTACAGAGGGAGGGAACTGTCCATCTCTCTGAATTAACCAAAGAATCCTCCAACCAACAGCTTTTCTGGATTCAGGAGGAGGATTCTCTTCGACTTCTCTCACTGCTCTTTTCACCCCTTCTATATCCTCCAAATATTTGTCTCTGTTCTTCTGTGATGAAGAACTTAAGCTGTATTGGTTTCACCAATTTCTTGTGCCTTGGCACTACAACTACTAAAAAAATGCATAATTCTTGTCGAAAAGATTTGGCTGTAGAGCGACGCCCTGTTGCGGCAGCGGTACCTCCTCACGTCACGTTCCATGATGAAATTTTCCAGTTGCTATATTTTCACTGTCTATTCCTCGTTCGAGATAATCTATATAAGAAATATTCTCTGGCCATCAGTCTGATTGCGGGATGGGAAGGCTTACCAAACCATTGCATCGTTTGGCAGTCCCATCCAAACATTGTTAAAGAACAATTTTCCCAGACCGTTCAACGTTTCATCAGAAGCGCATCCATTTACTCCCACGTCAACATAAATGAATCTATAGCGTGCATCTACAACATCCATTAGTATAATGTTATGCGTTCCTTTATAATTGAAGCAGGAGGTCGAATTGGCACATGCTTCCCATCAGTAGATCCTATACAATTTGGGAAGTTCCATATTTCCTCGAAATCGTGCAATATATTTTTCTTCCACTCGTTTTGAGTTCGTGGCGTCTGAAAGGAAGACAACTGTTCCAATTAATTTTAGTATACTAATTATTGTTTAAAATTGTTTTCCCAACAGATTTCAACTGAAAATCTAAGAAATGTACGATTTAATGGAAGAAGGCATTTCAATTATTCATGAGATCTTAAATGCAATGCCAGCTCCAACAACTTCAAGAGTATCGTTAGAAAATGAGTTGTGATTCACAAGCGAGTCTGATGAAGATGGCAATCGACCAGTTGGAGTCTATTCCTTTCGGAGATGTTGTTGCTGCACAGTTGGGAAAAATGAACGTAAAGCTTTTTCTAGGTAGTTTTTGTATACTACACCCAGCTGCAAATACAGATAATGAACCAGACTATGTAAGTTATTCTAATTAATTAAATCCTCATATTTTTCCAATTATTTACTAATAATTGTTGTCTGTAGAGAGACAACAGCGCCCCGTGTAGTATCGGCTTTAGCATTTGATGATTGTGTAGCTATCTATGTAAGATTTGTTTTTATGTAGCTATCGATGTAAGATTTATTGCCATATTATAAATTTGTGAAGAAACTTATGGCTGCCGGTGACAATTGGCATTATTATGACTACCATTTCAGAGTAGATAGAGAACATCTTCTATGAAATTGGTCTCGCCTCTAGATAGATGCTCCTAGATACAAAACATCTTCAATAGTTTATCATTTTTAGATTGTAATATTCATAGGCAGGACAACAAGTTCCATAGTTCAGTTTTTAGAAAAATTAGTTTTACAGGTTTTGGTTCTAGTTTTTGTTCCACTTCTTTTAAATACAATAGCATCAAAACTTTAATCTTCAGGGCATGCAAAATTAGTAGCAATTTTTCATTTTTAAAGCGGGAGATTTCTTTTTTACGCTCTTTTTTAAATAACAATTACTTTTGTACTTCACTTTTTAATAAAATTCTTATGCAGTTTTTGGATAGGAATTTTAATAGCACTTATACCTAAGACAATATAAGATAGACGCTCAACTCCATGTTATAAAATACAGAGTATGTTTGCACTGACGTCAGCACTCTGACCTAACTTCTAGCCAATCAGCGTTAAGGTATACCTACAACTAAGTGTGGTCTAAGACACTATCCTACCTATATAGAGTTATACTCTCTTGTTAATACCTAGTTATGACTATTCTCCGAATAGAAGGTAGATTATATTCAAAATACTAAATTGAACCACATGCGATCTTGTAAACTTAATTAATAATAAAGTAATTAGTTCTCTGATCCCTAATCAGTACAGAATATTTATATTTCTAATGACTTCACACGAACTAAAGATTCTTCTGTGAATTTCAAGGGGAGGCGGGGGGTCGTACGTTTATTAATGTTTGGTGTGACGTATACTACTGATCGCTTCTGATTGGTTGTTATTATTTTTGCATGTGCCCTATCAAGTTGAGCGTCTATCTTATATTGTCTTTGCTTACTGTACCACCCGCTGATAGCATTTTATATGCATCCCTACCATATCTAGGCTACCACTCTGTCAAATTAAAACAAGATCTTTCCAATCTTTTTACTAAATATTTTAATGATGTAACTTTTAGATTTGTTTTTACCAATTCATTTACAATAGGCTCGTTTTTTAATTACAAAGATAAACTTCCTCTCGGCATGCTCTCGTCAATCGTTTATTCCTTTAGTTGCGTGCAGTGCACGTCAGAGTACGTTGGCATGACGTCACGGCCACTCTACATGAGGATTGTGGAGCATGCTGGGAGGAGTTTTCGAACTAATAGACCAATTTGCAATCCACCTCATTCACGGAGAGTTCTTGCGACTCTCCAATCAATTTAGATCATTTTAAAATTTTAGGTAGTGCAAACAATTCTAATGAGTTGAGAAATTTAGAATCACTTCACATTTTTAAACGCCAACCAATTTTAAACAATAGTGACAGTTCTTATCCTTTAACTTTCAATTAATTTTTAGTTAGTTTTTTTTTAATCTACAATAAATATTAGTGTATGTTTTTTTATTTTTATGTTCCATTACAGATTTTATATTAGTTAATAATGATATCTAGACTATCGAAAAACGTCCTTTTTAATAGAAATGTACATTCCAGTATTGGTGTTCCTTTTTATCCTTAGACTTAGAAGCATAATTCCTGTTAATTTTTTAGACTGATATTCTTCTGATATGGTTCCGATCATATTTATCATCCAGAACACAACGTGTATACTTAAACGGTATCTATTCCAATGAGCGAGAAGTGACGTGTGGCGTACTCCAAGCTAGCATACTGGGCCCTCTTCTTTTTCTCATTTTCATCAATGATTTTCCGAAATGGTCCAATTTTTTTAGTTTTACTCTTTTTGCAGATGACTACGTTATCATGTAGGGTTCCTAGAGATAAATCAAATGATTTTCATTTTACTGTGAATCGTAATTTGCTGCCAATTCGTGATTGACCATCACAGAGGCAGGCTTTTGGCGACGGAAAACAGTCTTTACGGATGGAAGGATACTGTCAGCACCTTTTGTCAAAATTCTGTCGTTCTGGGAGTTGAATTTGGCCTCCACAGTGAAGATTTTCTCATCCGTAAAGACGATCTCACCAGTCTGCGACCATCTTTCATTGCATTCAAAAGAATCTTTGATCTGTCCAGCCTCTTCTGTTTCTGCAGGTCCGTGAGCTGTTGCATGTTGGACATTTTGAAAGGGGACAACTTGAGGTCTTCTTTGACGATGGTTCTCAAACTTTTTTCGTCAATATCCATACCCTTGGCCATATTTCTCATGCTTCGCTCCGTTCCCTAATGGCTTCGATTTTGGTTGGAGTGCGTGCAGTGCAAGGTCGCCCACACCTGGGTCGATCACCTGGTGTTGGTGTCTCTAGTTCTTGGTAGCGTTTAACAGCATCCCTGACAGTCGATTTCGGTGTTTTTAACAGCTTAACAATCTCTGGGTTTGTGTTCCCTGCGCAGTGTAGTTGAATAATATTTTTTACAAAAGACAATGTAAATTTGTCCTGGAACATTAAAGGATATGATTATAGGAAGAGAATGAGATTCTTTAACCCTTTACCGGGCCAATGGAGAAATAAAGTGAAATTTGAATTTTCGAATATAAATTTATTTCTAAAGACACTTTTATTCATGTGCATTTTTCCATATTTTCCTTCGAAATTCGATAAATTGAAGTGATCACATATGGCATACCGCCCGGTTCCCAAAAAAGAGCAAGTGATCATATATGATCACTTGGTCCGGGTAGGGTACTTAAAAATATTGATTATAATGAAACGAATATTGTAAATTAGGTGAAATTCCTTTAATTTAGTGAGAAAAATGCGGATATAAAATATGACACTAAACTATAAAATAATTCTTCATTTAAATTGAAACAATAATAATGGAAAAAAAAATAATTAAATGATCCAGTATATGTGTCATCTCACGGCATTAGAAGACAGTTTAAACATTCGAAATTAGAAACTCCTATGTTGAAGAACTGAAAAATGATAAAGTGTTGGGTATTCGAAATATTTTTAGTGCGACTCATACAAGCAAAGTATAAATGCGCATGATTTCTTCACTTGTCGTCTCTATTTTATCCATTCGCCCTCCTGCACTTCTCCTATCTAACTCTGTATTATCATATGTTTCTCCAAAGTTTTTTTCTTTCTCTCATTAACTCCACTGTCATTCATCCTAATGCTCTTCACTATCTCCCTATACTTCACCACCTCTTTTATAGCTTCGATTCCTCATCTCTTCGCTTCATTTCCCCCATCTGTCCTCTTCGAAATTTTAATCAGCTTCTTTATTGTAACTTTTTCTTCATTTATCTAACTATGATGGCCAGGTGATTGATTACTTCCCTTTCAACTTCTCAAACTATAGGTTTCTTGCCACTCTTCTGACGTTAAGAATCATCATGTCCTCCCTTTCATACACTCCTCGCGTCCTCGTCATTATAAGATTCGCAAAGCGGGTGGTTCATGTTGAGTCCCTTTCTTCACAGCACTCCTGTAAACCCCCGTCTCTTCGCTTCCTGCTAGTTGGCACCATAAAAACTGTGTTAATTTCCTCACTCCTCCATACCCTCCCATCATTGGTGTTCTGTCTCTCTCTCTCCCAGCTTCGTCATCTAAACCATGAATTAAATAGTTAGAAGGATACTCGCACTCGACAGAAGTACCGACAAAGAAAAAGAAGGTGACGTCACTTGGAATACGATCTCAAGGTTCTTGTATTGTTTACTTTGAGTCTGTAGCTCAACACTAGCTTTTCTGTAGCTTAATACTAGCTCTACAGAATACAGCTATTAGCAACTTTATTCTATACAGTTCTTTTTTAAAATTCATTTTGTTAATTTGTTTATATTATGAACAACAATATAAAGTTAGTGATCTATGATTTTCATTCATTCCTTAATTGAAGAAATTCGCCGACAAATATTAATTATATATATTTCACCATATCGATTTTATCGTGATAAATAGTCTTATACCTACATTTTTATATCAGAAATTATTCTATATAGTTCTTCAATTTCAATCATTGTTGGAGAATACACAATCGATCGTAGTCGACACGAATCCAATTATTATTGAATATCATCTGAGCTAAATTCAATATATTATTTCAGTATTAGGTATATATATATATATATATATATATATATATATATATATATTAACATTTACGATGCATTTAATTATCTATTTGACCAAGTAATCAAAAGTTATTTCATGAAGATCTATAACCAAATATTTCTGATGCGAGTATCTGTATACCAGGTGACGTCATGAGTCGCTCGCGTGACGTCACACTTTCGCGTCATTTTCAAGTGCGAGTATCCTTCTAACTATTTAATTCATCATCTAAACTATTACAACATCAAACATTTCCCGCACCATCACCTCTCTAAGCACATCCTCCTTGCTAAAGGGTGACCGCGGACAACATCCAGAGGCCCATCTCTCCTCGCAACTCTTGCACTTTCAGTGTTCTCTCCCTCTATCCTGCGCAGTCTTAGTGTTTGAATTGACTGCTTTTTAGACAATGCAGTGCTCTTCCTCCTCTAGCGATGTGTACCAGCCTCTTGATACTTCATATCTGCTCCTCCACACACTTTTACTCCACTGCATCCTCAGCGGCTCCACTCACACCTTCTCAAACTAGTGCATGATTTGTGGCTCTCCCAGGCGGCTAACATTTTGTTTTTACGTGTCTGTAGTCCAGTCCACTGCTAATACATGCATATTCACGGACTACCAGTATTTAGAATATAGTAGTGACAATTGAGACGGTTAGTGTACGTGACGTCATCACAGCAACACTCTAAATTAAATTTAAGACAATCGAAGAGTGTTAAATTATGAAAAAATGTTTATTTATTGCAAATATAAGAAAAGAGTAATGGTGCATTCAGTTTTTAAAACTACTTGACCCTAATTTTCGATTTTAGTCTGTTGTTTTAATGACGTCACGATAACAAGTCACTCTATTGTCACTACTACGTAGATAGCAGTGGACAGAAAAACAGACCTAATAATGTAGCGGGGAGACGTTGTTATACAGGGTGGGGCGTAAGTTTGGAAGCAAATGAAAGTGCATATTATAATCCAACGAAAAATATATTTAATAATTTACAGTTATGTATTATTACATAAGGGTTTTAAAAATTCAAAAAATCATAAATTTATTCAAAATGTCCCCCCTTGTTTTTAATAACAGCCTCAAATCTCCTCCGAACTCCTCCTACTGCGGCACGCAACTGTTCTTGTGAAATTTCCTTCCAAGATCTCTGGAGCGAACGCTTTAAATACTCCACACTGCGATGGAATTTACCACAGGCCTTTGATTCAAGAATGGACAATACCGAAAAGTCCATAGGATTAACATCTGGGGAGCAGGGAGGCCACATTTCTTTGGACCAAAACCGTGGAAGATGGTCATGGCACCAGTTTTGAGTGACATTTGCAGTATGTGAAGTCGCGCCGTCTTGCTGAAATGTCCATAGAGTGTCATTACCGAAGTGATCCTTAGCTGACTCCAACATTGGCGTCAAAATATTCTCAATATAACATTTAGCCTTGATTTTGGCGCCTTGTTCCACAAAAATTAAAGGAGATCTCCAAGTTTCTGAAACGGCGGCCCAGACCATTACTGAATCAGGTTTCATGGTTCTGTGGACAGTTTTTTGGTTGTATGGGATGTCTTTTGCACTTTTACCAATTATTCTGTCATTCCTCCGGTTGTGAGCCATTTCCACTGTGAAAATATTTTCGTCAGACCAAACAATTTCACCAGCCGTGCCAGACTTCAATTCTCTCAGAAGTGCTTTGCTTCTCTCCAATCTCTTTTTCTTTACAGCTTCTGACAGAGTCTGTCTCTTTTGGAGGGTGAAAGAGGACATCTTTAGGTCTTCTTTGACAACTCTTCTCATTGTTCTGGGACTCACATTAGCTGTTTTGGCTAACAATCGTATTGACCTATTCGGGTTCCTCCTGATCTTCTCTCGGGCACATTTTATCAGTTGTTTGGTGCGTTGTGAGCGTGGTCTACCATTTCTTGGACGATCAGTCAAGTCTCCTCTTTCATTAAGGGGATGGTTTCCGGTATTTAGGATATACCAATAATACTTGTCCGATTGAGCTGAGATTTTAACATAAGGTGTAAAGTGGAAAGAAATCATATGCTCTCTTATGAGATTTTTTCATTTTAGGGCCCCCCTCCCCCGTGGGGGTCGAAAAACCTTCTTTTTCGACCCCCCCCCCCCGGGAAACTATAGAACGGCTTGGGGGTTGGTGCTACAGAAAAATTTATTGAAGCTAATATGTTCTCTACTACTATTCTAAGGTCGTGGTGCAGCTTTTTTTTTTAATTTCTATCTGAAAAAATTTTTATTTGAATTTTAAAAAAAATTGTCATATTTTTTTTTGTTTTTTTTGTTTTTTAAGAAAAATTAAGTTTATAGAAAAAGTTATAGGAAAAGGGCTTCACCACGACCTTAGGAATTTCGGTCTGAACATATTAGCTCTTATACATTTTTCTGTAGCACCAACCCCCAAAAAGTTCTATACTTTTGAACGTGGAGAATTTGAGAAAAAATGGTACTGAGATAATGGAGGAAGAAAAATATTTTTCAATAAATTTTTTAAATTTAAAAAAAAACTATATGCTTTTCGTCCCAGCCAAGAAGACTCATCAGGTCGCTTCGGGGGTCAACCCAGGCAGCGACGAAGCCTTCAACCATAAATGGGAGGCAAAAAAACAACACAGAAAGAACACAAAAACAACAAACGACCTCAAAAACTCTCCAGGGGCGTATGCTGGATCAGCAGTCGCAACTGAAGATCTCTTACGCTTACGTCTGGGAGTATCAATCAGTGCTGGTCGAAGCAACTGAATACGATTCATAACTGTTTGAGGGGGAGGACGCATCTTCACCAACAAAGAGCCCAGAACACTTCCAAAATTGTGATTGAGCGCAGAATAGATTGCTGCAAACACAGCTCTATCTTTACTGCAGAACTTGACCTTCAAACACAGGCGCCACAATTTGGAATGAATACTCTCGTTAGGATTCTGGGTCTTCCCTCCCAAACATTTATGAAGCAAAGATGGAGATGTTAGCTCTAAATAGATATTTAGAATCCCCGCGCGGGCAGCATTTGGAATCTGGTTTAGATAGAGTTTCTTCTGCAAATGAGAAACAGGAACAACCCCTTCAGCTGTAGCCCTTTGTACCCAGCACCAAGAATCGGAACCTGAAGGGCAGGAATCGTGTCGTGGTTCTTCGTCAGTACTAACTGCATGGTCAGAGTTATAACTGAAGAGCAAAACGAGCGCGCACAGAGATTGTTAGTGGGTGAAACCCACTCTCTATAAGAGAATAACTCCCTAACCCCCAAACTGAGAAGCGCGTTTGACACACGTACAAACGTACTAGGTGAATGGAATTTTTTATGAGTTTTCTTTGGTAGATTTGCAGGGTAACTAAATTTAAAAAAATAACCGAAAAAAATGGAAAATACCGGAAACCATTCCCTTAAAACGCTTCACACACTTCCAAACAGTCGATCTTGCTATTGAGAGAGTCTTTGAAATGACGGAATCTGACTTCCCGGTACGGTGTAGAGCAATAATGGCTTCTCTTTTGTCTGACATTTTTGAATTGACTAAATTTTTGTAAAAAATAACACTGTCACGTCATAATGTAGTGTTTCTACTATAGTTCAAACCCTATCACCTACTAAGGAATTTATTTTTAAGAATTATATTAATGTTTGAAAAATTGCTTCCAAACATACGCCCCACCCTGTAGTTCCAGCACTATAGCTTCCTTGGGCTCTCCACCCCTCACTGCACCTCCGTTGTTTTCTTATGCTGCACCCTACCACACTCTGCCCAACTGACCCCTTTTTTTCTCTCCACAACACTCCGAAAGCTCTCCTTTCTTATTTTCCCAGTCATCTGACACAGATTTTGCTTGTGCTTCTCCAAGGATACAGCCTTTCACTCGTACGATTGAATGATGATGGGGGAATTGATATTATGGATATAATATTAGAGAGAAGGAGTAATTGTTAATCTAATTCATGACTCAATCCTAAACTGTGATTATTTGATTATGTACAAAAAAATATCGATATTTAAAGCAGTGTTCATTACGAGAAATATGCTATTATAGATTATGCATGTAACCAGGGAAATTATTATTCAACATTTTAAGCTATTATTATATAAATTTAAAGAAATATCAAAACAATAAAGTGTTCTCTATTCGACCCAGGTGATCATATATGATCACTTACAATAATGGTTATATCGGGCCAGTTGTCCATGATCACTTATCATATACGATGAATCGGTCATATATGATCAACTCAATTTTTCAATGGCATTTTTTTAGTAACTTTATATATCACATAGGTATGGTCACTAATATATGTGGTATAGGATACTATAAACATATTCCATAGGGTGAGAAGCACTCACATTCGTTTTGGAGCTGCTACACATCAAGTGTATCACAGAAAAATACATGTTACACTACCCATTCTGATGTGATGTTACACACTGCAAATTCAAGTCCACCCCACTCGATCCCTGCCCAGGGAAAAAATTATAGGGGAGACATAGAAGATTTTGGGAGATTAGAGGAGCCTTTCTACCATAATCATAGAAGAGAATTGGGGGTGCTTATGTCCAAGTTTTCTACCATGCTCACTCCTATAATTAAAGGGGGAAATCTCCTATACTATCAGATGATTTCACCCATAATCATAGAAAATTTTGGGATATTAAATGAGTCTTTCTACCATAATCATAGAAGAGAATTGGGGGTGCTTATGTCAAGTTTTCTACCATGTTCACTCCTATAATTAAAGGGGGGGGAATCTCCTATACTATCAGATGATTTCACCCATAATCATAGAAGAATACTAAAATTAATATTTCCTAGCATATACTGCATTTTTACGTGTACGTTTGACTTAACATGAATTAGTTGAATGATACATAGTGTTATATACAAATTAAATGGAAAGAAATGAAGGGATGTTGCCGGGTCTCGAACCAGCACCTTGTTGACTTCTGCTTGCGACGCTAATCACTCAACCATCCTGGACACAGTTGAAGTAGGATTTTTAATAAACTTTATGCAATATGATAACTCAAGTTTATCTTTAGGTTATCATCGATAAATATTATTTCATAGATTATTTCTTTTTTCTTTTATAATTTTTAGGGGATTAACTATTTTTCTCTAATTCCTGGAATATTCACCCGATATTGTTAGGGAATCAACTAATTTTTAGTAATTCCTGGAATATTCCTACGATATTTTTAGGGGATCAACTAATTTTCACTAATTCCTGGAATATTCCCTCGATATCGTTACCCAAGGAAAATATTACGGTGGGGTCATAGAAGATTATGGTCGACAGACATTATAGGGGGCTAGATCTTACGTGATTATAGATAATATTCGATAAATATCAACCTTGTGCAAAACATCCTATAAACATCTATAATCACCGTAATATTTCCCAACCATGATGTATAGTAGATTATATCAACCAAAATCTCCGAATATTTTCTGATAATGTTCCATATATGAACTTCTATGAATGAACCATCTTAAATCTACGAAGATTTTCTGATAATAATCCTACTATGAATTTGAATGGCTGTAACATCTTAATTCTGCGAAGATTTTCTGATGATATTTCTTATATGAACTTCTATGACTGAACCATCCTAAATCTCCGAAAATTTTCTGATGGTATTTCTTATATGAACTTCTATGACTGAACCATCTTAAATCTTCGAGGATTTTCTGATGGTATTTCTTATATGAACTTCTATGACTGTACCATCTTAAATCTTAAGATTTTCTGATGGTATTGTGAATTTCGAGGGGGGGGGGGGGGTCCGACGTTTGTTATTGTTTGGGGTGACGTATTGGTTGTTATTATTCTTGCATGTGCCCTATCAAGTTGAGCGTCTATCTTATATTGTCTTTGGCGTTAATTTTTCCCGCCACTGCATGACGTCAAGGTCTACTATATCATCTGTAACGCTATTGGTCGGTTCAATTTGACATTTTTCGCATATGGACATGGGATTGGGATAATCTTGAAACTGTGGTTGTAGCTAGGTCTATATGGCTTCCTGGAGTTTTAGGCTGGAGATTAATTTTTTCTTCTTATTTGAGCTAAATTTAGTTTTTCTTCGTTTTTGAGCAGCTTGATCGTTTGAAAATAGAGGGGAAGGTGTCATTTTTTCCGCATTTTCTTAATAAAGGTAATTTATTATTTACGGAAACCCCCCAAAATTTTTGAAAACACTAACGGTATTTAATATATTCCCCTTTATTATATTTTCTAGGGTAATCAAGGACCATTCTAGGGTAAAATACTTATCAATCTAGGGTAAAAAGATTTACGATCGTGGAAGGCCTGGATGAAGCTGTCATATCTGTTGTAAGTTTCACTGTCATTTCTCATTTGTTTTGTTAAGCCCCGTTTACATTGACACACACACACACACCTAAACTCATACACCTACACACACGCAGACACACTCCCACAATTGGATCATAAAATCAAAACACACGAAATAGAAGACATGACTCTACGAGCAATAATGATGGATACGGTACAGAACCTTCAGTATACCCAGTTACCCACACGGTTTCAGTGAACTCCATCGGGGTGACCGGAGAATTCGCCGTAAGGAATATTTATATAACTTTTAAATAATATAACTGAATATATTTATTTCTATGTATGTTAATAATTCTAAATGGAAATAATATAAATATTAATATATGACTAAACATATTAGATTCCTATTTATTCCTCATATTACGTTAGAATCGCAGCAACGAGGATTTCTATTGATTCTAAAATAAAAATGAATGGAATTTTGGTTTAGAGAGATCACATACACTCACAAGAGAGATATTTTAAATGTAGCATTATGTAGCACTACCGTGAAATATTTGTGACATTCAGAATAATTCAGATTGCAAGAGGTACACCTTACAATGTAATACCGAGTAAATAAAAAAAAATCAACAATCAGGTAAGTATGAAACCATCAATAACTCAGAACAGTACAGTAATTAGAAAAGCTTTATCTTAAATTCACAATATTAAACACACAGAGATACATCTTAGTTTTATCAGATATATAATATTACATAATAACCTACAATTAATATTTGCAATTATAAATTCTTATAAAAAAAATTATCTCAAATTTTCAGTAATATAGATATTTAACAAATTGGTTTACTTTATTAATATCAATATTTCTTTTCAATACTTATAGGTATTTGAATAGTTATGTTCTCTATAATTTCTTCTTCACGGCGAATTTTCCTACGGCGAAAAATCCTAGAACCCTCTATCGGGTTCACCGTCACCGCGATATTGCTCGTAACACGACTAACAATAATTATTCCGAAGAAAAAAATCAGTCGTGATGATTACAGTCACGCCTCTTACAGCGTCCCACGTTCGGACATTGCTCATGCCCTCAAGATCCCGAGAGCACCACGGTACCCCATCTTGAGAATTAGGGGTACCGTGGTCACCACAAGACGTCTGGTGCAGAGATACAGCATTTCTAGTAAGGTTTCATCCTATAGATCAACTCCCTACTAGCAAGCTGCCTGTGTATTGCCTTTAATCATGGAAGTTATAGTACTAAGGAAGCGGTGTAACGGCTAAACCAACAACGTATAAGCGGAACCATCGTGTTAACACCTTGTTGTTAGCAATTAGTCAAGTGAGCTTCCTTGTCTCTCTTCGCTTCAGTCAAAACAGCTTCCTTGGTGTCTTGTTGTTGTTCCGCTGTGTCGTGTGGTGACGTCACAGCACACATATGACGTCACCCTAGCAAAAGACTGACAGTGACGTTTGAGAAACGAGGGAGGTTGCACGCATGTATCACGTGCTCCACCAAACACTTATTTAAGTCATTAACATTGCTGCATCTGTTGCCTAAATATTCATCAATTAATCTTCTTACATGAGTTAAATGTCCATAGATGAGAAAATTATTGAGCAAAATGATCAGATACCTAAAGTATTTTGAAGAATAATGTGTAAGTTAACATCAGCTGTTGTGCTAACGAGAATCGTTACTCAACTTACTCAGTCAGGTCTGAGAGCGACGCACAAACGAGCACTCTCCCTCGTTTCTAAATCTACACTAGAAGCTAACACGATTGTAACGGCTTCCATGGGCTATGTTAGCCGCCTGCCTTTAATAAATCATTAGTGATCATCATCTCACTGCAGCTAGCAGAGATCATATAAAACTTGATAGCCACCGCCAACCGCTTCGTAGTGAGGCCTCCCAGGCAAGTTGACTTCCTGAATCCTGTCATACACGATTCAATCGTACCTGAAATTTGAAGTACAGTTATTAGCAAATGTGCAAGAAAAATGACAAATAACGGTATATATTAGAATATTACATTCATTCTT
This sequence comes from Caprella mutica, assembly GCA_947561585.1. Taxonomy (NCBI): domain Eukaryota; kingdom Metazoa; phylum Arthropoda; class Malacostraca; order Amphipoda; family Caprellidae; genus Caprella; species Caprella mutica. The sequence continues at coordinate 53,506 of CANNZV010001881.1, forward strand.
ACCATCCGCACCAGCATACTATCTCCTAGCAGCTGGTACTTCACTCCGACTTCGTTCACTTTCAAAAAGCGTCAAAAACTATTTTTCATACTAAATTAAAGTTATTAAGAAGAAGTTAATGACCATTTGTTCAAATTCATTTTTAATAGTTTCAACTCATCTTCCGAGAAACGGCGATAGGAGACACATTCATTCTGTCCAAACACTTTTCGTTGCATCAGATTTTTACAAGTAGCTAGTAATAAGTGCTAAATCCACCACTATTGCTTGAGTTTCCAGGGCACAATAATTTATCATCGTCAAAATTTCACCATTGAATATGATCAATTTAAGACATCAGATATGTATTTTGCAGCACGGGTGTAGGTCATACGCCCCCCTGTCAAGAGCTCCCCAAGTCATGAGCCCCCCTAGGTCATAAGAGCCCCCCTGTTTTTAAATCCTTATTTACCTATATTATTTAATCCTTATTGACACTTTTGTAGTTCATTACTGATTAGACATAAAATATATGTATATCGGGGGGCGTGCCGCCCCCCGAACCCCCCTGCCAGGTCATCAAACAATCATGAAGTGTGCAGTACAACAATCTAGCGGATACAACAAACTACATTAGCAACTCTCAGTTATTTCTATCCAAGTAGTTCTTCATTTGTTTAACTAGGTAAATAAGGATTAAAAAACATGGAGGGGGGGGGGGGCTCTTGACCGTACCCCGTTAAGGGCGGGGTACGGTCAAGAGCCCCCCTAGGTCATAAGCCCCCCCGGTCACGAGCCCCCCCTCCATGTTTTTTTAATCCTTATTTACCTAGTTAAACAAATGAAGAACTACTTAGATAGAAATACCTGAGAGTTGCTAATATAGTTTGTTGTATCCGCTAGATTGTTGTACTGCACACTTCATGATTGTTTAATGACCTGGCAGGGGGGTTCGGGGGGCGGCACGCCCCCTATACACATATATTTTATGTCTAATCAGTAATGAACTACAAAAGTGTCAATAAGGATTAAATAATATAGGTAAATAAGGATTTAAAAACAGGGGGGCTCGTGACCGGGGGGGCTTATGACCTACACCCGTTAAGGGCACCACCGTTCCCAGATTTTGAAAAGTTTTTAATTATTGAAGATACGGTTGTGAAACTTTGTACACTTATATAAAATGAATTCTAAGATGTTTTTGTGTCGTGACATTTTTTTTATTCGACCCATAGAAAACGAGTTATTCGAATTTCGAACAGTGTGTAAATTAATAAATGGATACTACAATTTTGTAGCTATGGCATTATGGTTTTTTGCATACGATTCTCTACAAACTGTGGAAGCGTTTTATTTTCGAATTATTGAAATTCTTAGTGAAAATTTCAAAATTCAATATTTTGAAAAATAATTCGAAAATTAAATGAAACTCTTCCAGAGTTTGTAGAGAATTCTGGGGATAATCGAATGCAAAAATCGCAATGCCGTAGCTTCAAAATTGTAAACGCCTTAGGCTTTTGAATTACAAGATTTTTAGATCTCTGAACTAATAGAAAATCCCATTCAAAGTTTGGTAATCTGACACGCTGCATACGACTCCTGTGAAGGTTTGCGGGTAACTGAGGGCACAGACCAGTAAAGTAGAAGATGTCCCAATACAGTCATTTAAAAAATCTAGCGACTGATGGCACGTCAAAATGGTAAGTGCGTGACGTTTCAATCATTCTTACTACATTCGCTATTGCATTATTTCTGATGTTATTATTAGGTATATTTTATGATATCTCCTAATGCGAAAATTATATTTTTGTGATAGTAAATGTTCATATTCCTTTATTGTTTCAAAATATTCATATATAATCTCATAATTCATTTTTCTTTTATTTGAACTTGTTCCGTTTTGTTGTTCACTGTTCACGCCAAAAACCAAACATTCCGCTGCAGAGTGTGGGAAGAAAAGGTTGCCTATAATTATTGCTCTCGAAATTACAACAGTCGTTAATCTTATAGAGTTGTGTGTATACTTCAAACTATTTCAATCAATGCGTACTTATAACTTCATGGTGTTATAAATTTATTAGTTTTAAAATAACAGCTGAAATCTTGGGACAGATAACTACCTATTCCAATAAATACCTAGGGTAATTTCGAATTACCGGTCAGTTCCACATCTTCGGTCATATAAGAAAAAACTATACTTTAATAATTATTTAATTTTTATTTTAATTGGTATCAATGATTCTTGCAGGTATCATGGATTGACCAACTAAAATAAAAATTGAATAATTATTAAAATAACTATTTTTCTTATATTTCCGAAGAGGAACTTATCCTATAGCTACCTAGGGGCTAGGTAGATACATGACCATTAACATTTTAAATAATCATTCAAGTGCTTACTTTTATCCCTATCTATTTTTCACTAACCAGTGATGCCAATTGATGTTCAATAATATATGCTATAAATATACCTTTCAAATAAAATAAATTTTTAATTAACCTACTGTGAAAATAATTTATTTGGTGTGGTAAATCATTATGTATACTGTATAGTACACAGGTATAGTATATAATTATGGTCTTTACTGTTAATAAGAAAGGGTGGGATAAATTGTATATTATAGAAATGTTCACTATATTATATAATAAATGGAAACTATATTACATTACTACAATTATAATAAAATAATCCACTAAATTCAAAATAGTTTTTGGTTAAGTCTCCCCTCAAAAATGAACATCATAGAAAACGAGCAATATTTGAATTAGTCCCCCCTAATAACTGCCTATTTGAGTGACATCACGCACCTACCGTCTCTGATTGGTTCTCATTTTCCCGCGGTCTGTATCCTCTCAAATTATTGTGCAGTGGTGTCCACGCAGTATTGGAACATCTTCTACTTTACTGGTCTGTGACTGAGGGCAAGGAAGTTATAGCAAAGACAATATAAGATAGACGCTCAACTTGATAGGGCACATGTAAAAATAATAACAACCAATCAGAAGCGATCAGTAGCATACGTCACACCAAACAATAATAATTGTACGACCCCCCCCCCCCTTGAAATTCACAGAAGGATAATCTTTAGTTTTAAAGTGTGAAGTCATTAGAAATATAAATATTCTCTACTGATTAGAGATCAGAGAACTGATTACTTTTTTATTGATTAAGTTTACAAGATCGCATATGTGGTTCAATTTAGTATTTTGAATGTAATCTACCTTCTATTCGGAGAATAGTCATAACAAAGACCATATAAGATAGACGCTCAACTTCATGTTATAAAATACAGAGTATGTTTGCACTGACGTCAGCACTCTGACCCATCTTTTAGCCAATCAGCGTTAGGGTATACCTACAACTTAGAGTCGTCTAAGACAATATCCTACCTATATAGGTATATGAGAGCTCTGATATTTTGCACACACTATTAGAAGGTTAAAAAGCAACTATTTACACAATAAAAAATTTTTCTTTAATTTTGCCATTTTTCCCGGGAACGGGTCCCCTTAAACAAATGAAGAGATACTTAGCCCCTAGGTAGGTATAATTGAGAGTAACTTTTCATTATTTCAATTTTATATTCCTCTTTTATTCTACTTTATTTCTAATATTAACTAGTTGTATGCAAGCCCTCATTTGATTTCATAATTCATCTTTGTTGTATCCGCTAGTTTGTTGTACTACACACTTCATGGTTGTTTAGTGATATGGCAGGGGGTTGGGGGGGGGGGGGGGGCACGCCCCGATATACATATATCGAATGTTAAATCAGTAATAAACTAACTACAAAAGTGTCTGACATATGTCAGTTATATCTATCTGGGTAGCCACTCTTCGATATACCTATCTAAGTAGCTCTTCATATATTTAACTTGGTAAATAGGGATTAAAAACGGGGGAGGCTCATGTCCCAGGGGGCTTATGACCTACTCCCAATACAAATACCCATTTTCCAAATGAACGCATTTACACGTCTTCCTTCTTGATTGGTTTTGCGTGCTAGTCTGCATAAATACTCTTTCCCAAGCATCAAGTAGAAGTAGGCAGGCATTTTTTGAAAATTCTTTCCATGTCATCTTCCGTTATTCGATTGATGTATTCACCAGGGCTGCGCAGTCGGTACATAAAATGTTCCTCCGACTCCTTTATTTTGAATTTATCGATTCCAACTCAGACTCCTTTATAAATAATTTCCTCGAAACCAACAAACAGTTTTACAGTATTTTTTATAAGCAATAGTGAGTCATTTGAATGTTTAGACTTCAAAAATTGATTTAATTCATATCTATGAGCAATTATTAGTTCTTATGAGATATTTAACATGATGGACAACAAATAAAATGGACCTAAATTTTTGTGACTTATATCTATAGCTTGGAGTCGGTACAAATTTTCGACTTCTGACTCCGACTTCACCAAAAAAGCTTTCGACTCCGTCTCCACAGCCCTGGTATAGTTCAATATATAGAAATCCTGTCATCTATTTCAGACACCTTGTCTTAGAAGGTGATGCCACTTATAACTGAGGTTTCCATAAATATGTATCACAACAGTTGTATAACTAACTAGATTAGGCAGTTCAGATTTTACGTTGATAGAATATATTGTACCTATTGTACCAGTGCTTTGAATGTTAATTCATTGTTATCTAACGATGAATTATCGAAACTATAATTATTTAAAAGTAAATTAATTGAAATGATTGAGTAGGTTTTTCTTCGGAGGTATTGGTGGATGGATAGGGTGCATGATAATTATTATCTTTTGACAGGTATGCTCGCGCGTAGGTTCTCCCCCAACCCCCACAACCGTACGGGAGTATTTTGTGACGTCATAGAAGTGAGGCTTTACCATGCTACTTTGTTTATATTTAATGATAGATAAATACAGCTCACTACATACCATTTCCATGACATTCACATAGAGAATTTTACGAGAATTACGAAAATGTCATCTTATTTTGTCTAAATTACTTATTTACCTACTTACAATTATATTTATTTCGTTGGTGAGGCAATATAGGGTCAAGCAGGTAAATTGCGGCACACTTACTAACTTCGGCCTCTAACAACAGAATATCTTAGCTTCAAAACACTCGTTTAAAACTTAAATTTTCAAGTTATAACATGCACTGTACTTCTTTTGATAGTTATGCAACATTTATTGTATTTCGATTCAGAATGTTTTAGAGTCTCTGTAGAGGGCCGCAATTTACCTGCGTGACCCTAGCATGGTATGATAACCATGCTATTTCAAGGAAAATGACCACTAAAGTTATATTTATGTGATCTACCTATAAAATTTTATGACCTGTAAAATATATTAATTCACGGTGTTATTAATTCTATTAGAATCAACTTTAATTCATGTCTTATATTTTCTTGAGTCACCCCTGATAAGTTTTCTTCATGGAAGTTTTCTATTATGGTATTGCGTTCTTTGTTTGTAAGTTAGTTTGTCACGCACACTAATTTCGTCAAGTTGAAATACATTTGAGAGCTGTTATTTCTTCGTTTCATTAATCCCATATGTTCATAATTGTAACAAATCATGTCTAATAACTTAAAATAATCCCTGAGACTATTTATTATAGAAAACACTAATTTTGAACCAAAGGAAAAATAATTTAATTTATTAATGTTTATATATTAATATTTATTAAATCTTATTTAGCATTTTTCCGGTTGCTTTATTACCTAAATAAATAAAAAGAAACTATGATAATTGATACTTTCAAAATGAATTTGCTATACGAGTGACAAAATTTAATACACAATACCATCCTCTATGACGTCACGAGGGGGGCTGCGCAGAATAAACTCAATTTGGTCTCTTATGCGAGCGTACCTTATACATATCATGGATAGAGTGTATACAGTAGCGAGCATAAGTTAAGGGACAGTGAAACAAATTTTACATTTTTATTTATAGCAAAGAAACTAGTCAACGAAAATACGTGAAACTTAACAACAACGAAGTTGCACATACTGTGAGTATCTTAAAGAAAAATTAGCAAAATCAAACAAATATTTACTTAAATATTCAACTATTGCCATCAGAGACCAAAAAAGACACCGAGCAAAAGTTAAGGGACAGTTGTTATTGCATTAACCATTGGCTAATTAGATAAACAATATTAATATTTTGTGAAGAGTCCTTATTTCTGATGACCTCGTTGTATCGATTTTCACAGAAATTAATAAAAAAATAACAGAATTATGGAGTTATCTTCTGCCACTCTTCTTTCAGGAATCCCCACAGTTAATCCTGATTTTTAGGGATTGCGTTCTTGAACACAATCACCAATTTCCTTCCAAATGTTTTCAATGGGGTTCAATTCGGTGCTCTGAGCAGGTCAGCTTATAAGAGAAACTCATTTACTTTCTTTGCGTGCTTTCACAGCTTTAGCCATGTGACAAGGAGAATTGTCTTGCATCAAAATCCGTAGTTGAGTATCAAATATGGAATGCAATGGAGGATAAGAAGTTGCGGAAACACATGAACAATTGGGCCTGGTCCCTCTGCAGAGATGATGCCCCAGACCATCATGCTGTTGCCTTTATGTTTCACAGATTTTCTAAATGAACTTCTGAGACATTCGTTCACCCCCATTACCTCGAATGTACCTTTTGCGGTAACTTCCGATCACATTAAACTTAGATTCGTCGCTGAAATGAACCATGGACCAATGCTCCTTAAACCAAACGACAAGCTCTTTGGCAAACTGAAGCCTTGCATTTTGGTTCTTTTTTGATATCAGAGGCTCGATGCATGCATCCAGGCATTAAATCTTACCCTGTTCAAACTTCTAAAAACTGTGAATCTGGAGACACTCGAGACCAAGCGTTTCACTCATTTTGGCCAGAAATACCTACAACAATCTTGAAACGGCCCTTTATGTACAGTCTCACCATGGTACGATCTTCTCTGAGGGTAGGTTTGTTAGAATTAGGTTAAATAACAGTGGGTTAACAACGTTAAGACATAGAGTTTATTTTAAAGAGTAAATATGTTATACAATTAGAAGTCTATTGAGAGATGAGTGGAACACATCTCTCACTGAGTAATGTAAAGAACCGACTGCCTTAGGGTTCTACAAACAGTGGTATTTAACACTCGACGGAAGTGTGATAGACTTTAGACCTTACGTCCGTTCCTCATTAAAAGTAATACATGGTTATTTAAACAACAGGTAATTTAATATAGCTGAGCTAGTCTAACAGGAAATTAATATTAAACATATAACGAGTGTGTAATACATTTAACTAAAATTTCATCACTCCTCCTCACACGACATTATATATTTTTCATGCCTATTAATTCAACTAATTTGGTAAATCTATCAATAGGCAACGGTTTAGTGAATATGTCAGCAAGCATAGTTTCACTGGGGCAATACACAAGTTTAATTGTGTTTGAAGCAACAAGATCTCTAATGTAATGAAATTTAATATCAATGTGTTTCGATCTAGGATGATTTTTAGCATTTTTAGCAATACAAATAGCTGACTGATTATCCTCAAACAAAACTATAGGATTCTTATTTGGTACTTTAATATCTAATAGTAATTATTTAGAAATACAGCTTCTTGGGAGGCTCCAGAGAGGGAAACATATTCAGCTTCAGCCGTTGATAAAGCAACACATGACTGTTTAACAGAGCGCCAAGAAATAATGGAATTATTTAACATAAAGCATTGGCCAGAAGTACTTTTCCTATCAACTCTGTTTCCTGCCCAGTCGGCATCAGAATAACCTATCAACTCAGAATCTTCATTACCATATGTAATGCCAAGATCAGGTGAGCCCTTTAGGTATCTAAATATTCGCTTAATTGCAGACCAGTGCTTAGTGTTTGGATTGGAACGAAATTTAGAGACATTTCCAACTGCATAAGTTATGTCCGGTCTAGTTTTAGTAGATAGATACAGTAAGGCACCTACAGCTGACTGATATTTAGTTTTATCTACTAGTTCACTATCATCAGTAGTTGGTTCCAAATGGGAATTAACATCAGCAGGGGTTGAAACAGGTTTGCAATTATTGAATTCAAATCTATCTAATAACTCGTTGACAAATGAAGATTGATTTAGGGCTATTTTATTTGCGTCTTGTACGACTTTTATGCCTAAGAAATAGGATAATTTTCCTAAGTCTTTCATCTCAAATTTAGCACTTAAATCAATCTTGATTTTAGTCAGATCATCATAGTTCTTACATGCTACAATAATATCAATAATAAATGAAGCATGGAGAGTTATTGATTAATTTAACATATATACATGAGTCACAAGAGGACTGAATAAATCCTGAGGATTTAAGATATGCATCCAACGCATCATTCCAACATTTGGGTGATTGTTTTAATCCATACATAGATTTATTAAGTTTACATACTAAATCTTCTTTTCCTGGAATAGCATAGCCAGGAGGCTGTCTAATATAAACATTTTCTTTAAGATCCCCATTCAAAAAAGCAGAATTTACATCCAAGTGATGTACAAATAATTTTTGGTTAGCTGCTAAAGATAACATGGTTTGCACCGATTCAAATCTCACTACAGGAGCAAAAATTTCATCATAGTCGATTCCAGGTCTCTGTAAAAAACCCTGAGCGACTAATCTAGCTTTATATGAAACCACTCTACCATCAGATCCCTTTTTTCTTTTAAACACCCATTTAGATTTAATTAAGTTTAAATCTGAGGTAGGTTTTACGAGTTCAAAAACTTTATGTTTCTCAAAAGCATTTAATTCCCTCTCCATGGCATGTTTCCATTTAGAGGATTCAGAACCGCTATTAAGAGCCTCAGATACCGACCTAGGTTCGATATTGATATTCCCATTGACTAATAAACCCTCCTCCTCCTCCTCAAACTGATCATACTCCCAACTACCATATCTAATAGGAGCTCGACGAATTCTAGACGATCGTCTAAGATCCTCATTAGGACTGATAGCTGGTACAGGTTGCGCCTCAGGGAGGATTATTGGAGGATTATCGTCAGGAGTGTGATTCTCAGGTCCAGCAGGTTCTGAATCTTCTGAATGGAACACCAGTGTAGAGGTAGGAGTCTCACTCAGTTGAGGGCTCTCAATCTTAGATGAAATTGATTCATCTATGGTTACATTCCTGGAAAAGAAGATTCTTTTAGATTCAACATCATACATCTTATACCCTTTAGTAACTGTGCCATAGCCAATAAACAAACATTTGGTAGCTTTATTTTCTAACTTTGATCTTTCATCTCGAGAAATATGTGCGTACCTCTGTGCATCCAAAAACTTTTATATGGCTAACGTTGGGTTTTCTAAGATTTAAAGCTTCATATGGAGTTTTATTTACTAAAAATGAATTAATGCATCTATTATTTAGATAATTTGCAGTATATAGTGAGTGCTTCACCCCAGAATTCCTTATCAATTCCTGAATCAGATAACATACATCTAACTTTTTCCATAATAGTTCTATTAAATCTTTCAGCTAACCCATTTTGTTCAGGAGTTTTAGAAATGGATTTCTGGTGAATTATACCTTCATTTCGTAAATATGATTCAAACTTACTTGAGGTATATTCTCCTCCATTATCTGACTGCAAGGTTTTAATTTTCCTTTCATAAATATTTTCAACCATAGCTTTCCATTCCAAAAACTTCTGAAACACATCACTCTTATGTGAAATAACATATATCCAGGAGTATCGAGTAGCATGATCAATAAAGGTCAGAAAATATGAATTATTACCCCTGGAAGTGGGAGTAATTTTCCCACAGACATCTGTGTGGATTAAATCAAGAGGTTTACAATTTTTCTTAATGCTTGTAGAAAAAGGTATTTTATGCATTTTCCCATTACAGCAGTGTTCACACACGCCTTCTATAGCTTTTAATTTACTATCCAGACCATTTACTGATTTAGTTCGGATCATTTTAGTCAAGTTGTCGTTACCTATATGACCGAGCCTTCTGTGCCATAGAATGTTTACTTTATGTTGATCAACAGTTACTGCAGCTTTATGAACTAAAGTATTAAGATAATAGAGTTGACCCACACAGTTAGCCTCAGCAATTAACTCTTTATTTTCGTTCAAAATTTTACATTTATCATCTTCAAAAATAATAGATTTATTATTACTTGTCATTTTTGACACTGATAGTAGATTAAAAGCTAGATTTGGCACATATAGTACATCATTTATTTTACATGTTCTACTTCCACCACCTGGTATATTCACAATAACAGAAACATTTCCTAGTGAAATAGCTTGTAAGACATCTCCATTTCCTACTTTAACATTGATAGGTTTGCTAATATTTGCAAAATCTTTACATAAATTTTTATCACCACTCATGTGTGATGAAGAGCCTGAATCTATTATCCAAATATTACTGTCGGCATATTTGTTACAAAGAGCGATATCATTAGCATACATTGTGTGATTTAGTTCTATATGACTTACATTTACAACATTTGGCTGGTTTTGAGTTCTGTTAGTTTGAGAAGACCTTTTAAATTTAAAGCAGTCTTTTTTCAGGTGTCCCATCTTTTTGCAGAAATGGCAAATGATGGACTGTTTATTTACTCCAGCATAATTCTGAGTATTGGATAATGCTAATGCATTATTGGATTTAATACTCAACTTTTCAGCTTCTCTCCGGAGTGTGTCAGCTACGGTAATCCAGTTAGGGATGTCTGTCTGAGCTTCAAGTGCGGTGACAAGCACTTCAAACGGCCCTGGTAGTGATGACAGGAGACAAATAACTTTATCCTCTTCACTGATCACTTGATTTAACAAGGCAAGCTCTTGAAAAACTTCAGTTAGTTCTTTCAAATGAGAGTCTAGTAGTTCTGGAGACTTCAATTTTAAATTGTAGAGCTTTTTCTTCAGACGAAATTTGTTAGCCCACGTGTTTTTCTGAAACGTTTCTTGAAGAGTGGTCCAGACAGCTTGTTGATCCGTGGGTTGTCCAACTAAGTACAATTGATCCGGAGAAATAGATAGTACTATATCAGCAAGAGTTTTATTCTTGTTATTCGCATAGGCAGATTTAACATCAGTTGAATCGGAATCTATTGGAACTGGTTTAGTTCCATCAGCAAAGTCCATCAGTTTCTCTCTTAAGAGATACATCTGCATCTGTATCCTCCATGTAGGGTAATTATTTCCGTCTAGGGGAACAATCCCCGGTAACTTATTTGAAGACATGTTTTCAAAGTATTTATTATCATTCAATACTTAACAAACATAAACAACCAAAGCAGTTAAATTGATTTACTGTTTAACTGAATTGATGTTTTAAAATTATTCTAATTCATAAGAATAACTTCACTGAATATAATTATTAATATTTAATTGGAACAGCAACACAAGTCTTAGTTCGCAAGAACCTTTTGTTGAAAGTATTTATTATCATTCAATACTTAACAAACATAAACAACCAAAGCAGTTAAATTGATTTACTGTTTAACTGAATTTGTTTTAAAATTATCCTAATTCATAAGAATAACTTCACTGAATATAATTATTAATATTTAATTGGAACAGCAACACAAGTCTTAGTTCGCAAGAACCTTTTGTTGAAAGACTGTTTACCAAAGGATAAGGTCACAGATTTAAAGGTAATTTGTGACCTCTCTTGACACCTCTTCCGCACAAATACTAAATAATTATATTATAAAACAAGTGCATTTTTCGCTAGAGCAATCATTATAATTGACCTCATTAGCGCGTTAACACGATATGCTTACACAAGCGTTCGAGTGATATGTTTCATATAGGTTAACACTTTTTCACTGCACTTCGTTTTTATATTTATTACTGTTATAAACTTCTAATTTGTTTAAACATAATTTGATTTATAAACTCTTATCGTTCACTGGGCCCATAACCTGTTAGAATTAGGTTAAATAACAGTGGGTTAACAACGTTAAGACATAGTTTATTTTAAAGAGTAAATATGTTATACAATTAGAAGTCTATTGAGAGATGAGTGGAACACATCTCTCACTGAGTAATGTAAAGAACCGACTGCCTTAGGGTTCTACAAACAGTGGTATTTAACACTCGACGGAAGTGTGATAGACTTTAGACCTTACGTCCGTTCCTCATTAAAAGTAATACATGGTTATTTAAACAATAGGTAATTTAATATAGCTGAGCTAGTCTAACAGGAAATTAATATTAAACATATAACGAGTGTGTAATACATTTAACTAAAATTTCAACAAGGTTTTGGTGGTCTTCTCGATTCTCATTTTCTCATCAATTGAAGAACACTCTTTAAAAGTTTTAACAATGCGATTCACAACACTCTTAGATCTTTGTATGATGGTTGCAATTTCAGAAAGTGACTTTCTATCCCTGTGATGGTAAAAAAAAAAGTTCATCACAGAGAGAGATACTTGATTCCGTGTTGCAGATGTAATGGCGGCGATAGTTTTGTTCCAATAATTTTATGACATTCAGTAATAATTTAATACATTGAAACAGTCATTTAAACTAAGATTATTCAGGTTATACCCGTTTATTAATAACTGTCCCTTATCTTTTGCTCTGTGTCTTTTTCGTCCTCTGATGGCATAAGTTGAATATTTTGTTGATTATTAATTTGATTTCGCTAATATTTCTACCAAATACCTACAGGATATGTAACTTTATTGTTGTCAAGTTTCACGTATTTTCGTTGTCTAGTTCTTTCACAATAAACAAAAATCTTTAACTTTTTTCACTGTCCCTTAACTTATGCTCGCTACTGTATATGAAGGTGAATGGAATTATTGTCAGTTGATGGTAATCTGTTCATCTAGGCTTGTGAGGAGCAAAATGGTAATTTTATCTCTTGTAAATTTATAATATATATTGGTGAATGTATTTAGAAATTTGGAGATTTTTCTATTGTAAATTTAATTGGTTCCAAATAAATAAATGGCAAGTGTTTTAAATAAAACTTTAAAAATAACTTATCTTTATCTTCCCTTCAATTATTGAAGATCTTAAAACTCTAAAGGAAAACATTGCTATTATCTGCATGGTTGAGTGGGTGATATGAATTCTCGCCATTTCGAATTCGTATCTGTTAATTAAATAACGACCTTACTTTAAACTTTTTGTAGTGGTATTCACTCAAATAAATTGATATCATTAGCTCTAATGTTATATTGGTTCTAATGCGGGTTTGGCATCTACTGCAGTGGGTCGTTCAGATGGCGAGATACTTCACATATGTTCACAAAAACTGTCTTTAGATACATATATTTCACAAAAATGCACATTCTCAACACATGAGATTACAAATCCTTCTCTTTTTTTTATATTTGTTGGCGCTCTAGCCCGAAGCAAGCTAGCACTTTTGCATTCAGAAAATTTCTTTTCTTTTGATTAAAGACAAAAATCCCTTCATTTCTTAAAATTTTAAATTCTTTCGTTTGTGCTTCAGGAGAAAGCTTCATAATGTCCATTACTTCGGTACCATGTTTTTTAATGGATGGCGTCGCAAATTAGTGAATAGTTATAGATTTGGACAAAATTAGCAGGGTCTAGCAGGCTTTTCATCAGTTTTTGATCTTAATGTCGACTGTGTAGATTTCTGGATTTGAAGGTTATCTGAAAAATAATTCATAAGAGATACGATTATCGTATTCAAGTTTAAAAAACGAACAATATTCACAGAATGAATATTAATACAAAATGAAATATACTTCAGGGATAACTTCTTCAGAACTGATACCAGAAGTTAGAGAAATAACAATATTTCAAATAAAGTCATTCAAATCAAATATTTTTAAATGCATAGACATAAACAATAATAACATTGGAATTAAATACAAAGGACTGGAAGAAGCAGTCAGGATAGGAAGTGACTCCATGAACAAAGTCACCTACTACCAGTTGGTGCAAAGCAGTCAGTTACCAGAGAATTTGAAGAAAAGTAACACAAGCACCGGTAGCTGCACTTAGGATGGAACTGGAAGAGGAAATGAAGGTTGATGGAAGCCATAAGGCCTTGTTACACGGTGCGATTTACTGTGATTGGTTACATCAAGTTCATTTTACAAGAATTATAATTATGTTCAAATTCTATAATTTATTATCACCGACTTGAATTTTCTTTATTTTAATCAATTTTATTTTAAGTTTTTAACCAAACGATACAAACTATCGTACATTCAATTACAAACTTTCATACCTTTGATATATGGTTAAAATGTAATTGATGAAAACCTAGTGAATTTGTGAAATTCCACACTTATGTTTTGGATCAATTAATTATTGTCAAGAAATACCAGTCGTGTGAATATTTCTTAAGAGTAACTTTGAATTACAGGAAACATTACTAATACTATAAATATCACAAAATACCTACCTCCACAGTTCTTGTTCATTTCATTAGTGCTCATTTCAGTGTTCTTCAATACTCTGTTCACCATTTTCATGGCAATAATTCCCTGGTTGGCTAGCTCTAAATCTCTACCTTCTTCCTCCACATCTATCCCCAACATTTCTCAGATACTGATTAATTGCCTATTTCTATGTCCGTTGCTTCAATTCGGCTAACCAGGATGTAATCTGCAAGAAAAGTTAATTAAGTTTCTTAACTGCACTCCATGTATTAAGGGGACCGTCCGTGAAGAAGTCTCGAAAATGTTTTTTTATTTCATAAATAGGTACTTAACAAACTTATAAATGATTGTACAAAAATCAGATCTCTTAAGAGTGTTCCCGTGTGATGCTGTGCCCCTGGGGAGAGGGGGTGGGTATAACGCTCTGTTAGTACGAATAACTCGTGTTCTATGGGTCTAATCGAAAAAATGCTAGGAACAAAAACGATAGGGAATTCAATTTTATATGTTTCCGAACCATAGCTTCATTTTTTTTCTCTAAAACAAGGACGGCAGCATGAATATCATTTTGATGCACTTCAAAATAGCTACATATTTTGGTATTCAAACATGGACCTCTAATACAGTTTTGAAGCTACGGGTTTGCGTTTTTTTTATTTGATTATCTTGGTTATTCTCTACAAGACGGTTGAAAGGATTTTTCAATTTCGATTTTTTTTTAGAAATATAAATTAAATTTTTTTTTTATTTTAGTATTTTTTCGAAAAAATCCAATTTTTCGAAAAAAAAATTGAAATTCAAAAATCGCTTTTAACCGGTTGGTAGAGAATGGTATGGGGAAGCGAATGAAAACAAAAACGCAGAGCGGTAGCTTCAACACTGCATTAGAGGTACATGCTTGAAAACCAGTTTGAAATTCGTTAGAAGTTTCTAATAACTTTTTTCTGTGCATCTAATAGAAAAAAATGGCATCAACAAAAACGAAAGAGAATTCAATTTCATATTTAGCAACTAAGTTTCATAACCGTAGCTTTATTAATAATTTTTTTCTTCAAAATTTACGGACGGTCCCCTTAAGGTTAATTGTGAATAAGTAAAAAGGTCACTCAACTCACATACATTAATGCATTGATTGCCACGAAATATTGTCAAGGTATCAACAATTGTGACGTAATATTCACAAAAGATCAGATAGCAAAGTGTTAATTAAAGGTCGAGAAAAACAGCATTAATAGTATAAACTTTTCAAACATTAATTAGCTTCCATTTTTTAATGAGAATGAAGTTTGCATACCAATCACGAGTCGCGCTATGTAGGTGTTTTGAAAACACCTCTTCAATGGATGCGATATTCTGAATGGGTTCTTGCCCTGCCAATTGAAGCGTTTTTGAACATCATTATAAGAAAGTCCATCATATTTTCAATTGACCCCGTCAATGAAATCCCTCCAATAGCTACATGTTATACGACGAATCTGAAACAACAAACTATTTGATTAAAAGCTTATATGCCTGAGTTTTTTAGTATCTAATTAGTAATTAATATACAAAGTAATATCCATGGAAATTTAATTATCAACATTACATCATTAATTAAGTAATTTTGGAATGGTGACCGGACAATTCGCCGTAAGGACAACTCGCCGCCAAAACAACTCATCATGTGATATATGTTTTACCTCCGTATACATCATTTATTTATAGAAAATATTTTATATATAAGTGGCGTGTTGTAAATTAATCATCAAATATTCTTTGCAGTATTTGGAAATGTTTGCTCTTCCATTTCAAAAGTTAAATATAATGTTTTTTCAACTATTATATAAATATAGTGTGTTGTAAATTAACAACAACATTTTCTTCGTTTTATTTGGAAGTATTTTGCTAAAAAATAATTTGTTATTGGAAAGAAAACAAGTTCAGGTGTCTTCTTATTACGTTTAATGACTTATAAAAATTACTTTAGTTTAAAACTAGTACATCAGTGCAAATGAAAGTTATTTAACTACGAAGTCTTATATTCTTGTCTTTGGTAGGCTACTGAAATACATTTATTATCACCTCTTCATTTTCCTCTTCTATTCGTGATTGCAGTCGTTGGTGCTTGTGTTCCTTTTCATATCATTCCTTGGTAAGTGATTGCATCCACTAAATAGCTTTTCTGCATTCACGAGCATTGTCACGGACTGGTGGTTGGTTCCATTGTTGAAGGAGTCACTTAAGTTTCTGACTTTTTCTTCCTGTCCCTTGTATTTAATTTCCTTTTTACTTCAACTAGAAAGCCTTTCATTTCAAAACAGACGTTAAATACTTCTAAAATTATATTAATAGCTTTAATATTTTTTGCGGCCTGAATTATTCTCACAGATATAACAAAAGAAACTAAATAATTGAAATAATAAAATTTGTCAACAACTGTTTTACTTCAGTCTTGAGCGTATAGAAGCAGAATAGCAGATCAATGTTCAAATTTATTTTTTAAATATTTGTAAATAATGTATACGCCGGCCAAACATAAATCACACAGCGAGTTGTCCTGGCAGCGAGTTGTCCTGGCAGCGAGTTGTCCTAGCGGCGAGTTGTCCTAGAACCGTTTGGAATAGTTCAAACCGATTATTGAATATTATAAATCATTTTTTATCTAAGATATACTTCAAAGAGCTGTTAGAAATAATCTCAGCCTCATCAAATTCTTCAACTGACTTTACCGGAAAAGTTTCGTTGATTGTAGTGAAATCAATCGTCATCGAACCCTGTTTCTCTTGGTTTAGAAAATATGAGATATTCTTTAGTCATCGGTAACATTTCTTAGAACACAGTATTTTCTGATGTAGCAATTTCGATTATTATATTGCCCAAATAAAATGTTTATCTGTTGCTTACTCTCGCTGCATCAGAATAAGAGGGCCAAAGCATGGCCGTCTATAGTTTATCAGGCCAGCTCATCATGGCGTTTATAGTTCAATCAGCTGTTCAATGTGGTCCTATGATATCTAATCACTGTCGCTAAAATTAATGGATAAAGATGGCGCGCAACATATTTTCTTCGGTTTTTATGCCATTGCACTCTTCATGATGGTTTTTTCCCCTTGTGCTTTTCATGATGTAAATTAAGGAATGTTCCGGATTATTTGCAATCAAAATTATGTGAATTTATTCATTATAATATATATAAAAGTGGTTTTTATCTGAACGAATTGCCCAGCACCGGAGGCAAATCAAAGACTCTGGAAGTTATTATCATATGATAATGATCCTTGTTAGGATTTAAACATTTCTTCTTATGTTGTTTTGTTAACTAAGTTCTCTAGTTAGTTTGTTAATTAGGACTGATATGCCTAATTGAGTGATAATTTTGTAGCCTTCAGCACTGCCTAGGCAGCTAGGCTATAGATTCCAATTTGGAATATTTTCCAAGTCTATCTTGACATAAATCTGAGCCTAACTTTAGGAATTTCAGATCTCTGAGGGAGATCTTGATTTAATTCCTATGTTACCATTAAATTAGCTGAGGGTGACATTGATTTAATTCCTATGTTACCATTAAATTAGCTGAGGGTGACATTGAATTAATTAATTAATCAGACTGCAGAATATGGAACATTTTCCAAGACTCTGCCACAAATCTGAGCTCAACTTTAGAAATTGTATATCTCTGTGGGAATACTTGAATTAATTCCTATGTAACCATTAATATAGATTCGGGAGATTTTGAATTAATTCCTATGTAACCATTAATTTCTGAATCTGCTGCTGTGAGTGTGAGACTTGTGAGTCAGAGAGTAACTGTCTCTCAAATTAAAATCTCTGACTCTGCAGGAGGGGGAGAAGAGACTCATTATGCAGAGTGGTGGCATGATACCATCCAGTCTGCAGAATATGGAACAAATCTGAGCCAAATTTTAGAAAATTAAGATCTCTGGGGATGATCTAACTGATTACTGATCTTGAATTAATTCCTATGTTACCATTAATTTAGCATTTTAGCTGAGGATGATTTCGGATTAATTCCTATGTTACCAAGGGGGAGATTTTGTATTAATTCCTATGTTACCATTAATTTAGCTGAGGGAGATTTTGAATCTGCTGCTTAGAGTAACTCTCTCTCAAATTATAATCTCTGAGAGTCGGGAGACAGGAGACACATTATGCAGATTGGGTTATCATTAATTTGGCTAAGTGGCCACTAAGCCCTAAGGGAGATTCTCTGCTTCTGAATCTCAATTCAGTCACCTGGACCTTTTGGATGGTGACCAGTCCTTTTGCCCAAAAATTTTTTTTGCTGCATGACTCTTTCATGCCTCATGGAATCATGGTATGTCACTTGTGCCCCAAAAAATTAAAATGCTATAAATTATAAATATAATGAGATATAGCAAATGTAAGTCCAGGTCCCCCACTCAAGTTTGTAAGTGACAAGATTTAAACTCTACTGTTTTTTACTATAAAATGAATATACCTTATTTTGCTAAATAATTGTCATATTGCCAGCAAAAGTGTTACGGCGAAAAGGACCTAGAACTACTTTGGACCTACCTAATTGTTCGTTGATTTATTTATAACATCCCTATTTTGAACCAATAATAATAAGAGAAACTATTTGCTGTGTGGTAGAAAATAATCTGAAATCTAAATATAACTGATTGAGAGAAAGTAGGAATTAAATCAAATATATTACACTATTGTGTAGCTATAATAACTTCAATTCGGATTTGCATACTTGATGCTATAAAAAATGGAGTTCTAGATTCTGTTGGCAATATAATCTGGATGATTCAATCCCCATTAATTCACTAGTATTGGTGTCTGAACTTAATCCTTATTTTCATTTTTGCAGATTTGTGATCTCATAACTAGTTAAGTATATTTACATGTTCTTCATATATCTAGTTACCTAGCTACTGATAAGCAAAATATTGTCTACAGACTAGAGTGAGGTTGTATAGCAGCTGTTGATTCAACTTTTAAAGGTAATTAATCATTTAATTTTTGAATGTCAATTATGTCCACTGCCTATCTAACTACTAAATACTAATATTTAATTTTTTACTGAATCTTATCACAATAATGATATAATAGTTGAAGCATATGTTTTAAAATAATCTTCATATGATTAGGTAGCTACTTAAAATTAGTATGTAAAATTTGTAATTACTTTTTTTCCAATTAGAACTAGCTGTAGCTAATAAATTTACCAAAAAATTGTATATATGTGCAATTCTCAACTAATTAAATTAAACACAAACTTTGACAGTGTTTAATTATATCATTTGAAGATTACATAAATACCACAGAAGTGAAACTTTATTCTATCTAGAATAAAAGAAACCTTTTTCATTCAGTCTTTCAATTTATTTTATTTTGGGATAGGTACTTATAGTTTTTATTGCATTAACATAGCTATGATTTTTTCAACTTAGTAAAAATGATGCATGTAGGATTAAAAAAAAAACAATATCACTATATAATAATAACCAATAATTTCTAAAAAAATTTCAAAAGCTTCAATTGAATTACATCGAATATATTCATTTTATATTTTCTTTGTAATTTAATACAGTTGGAGCAAAACATTTCATTAACATTGAAAGATTTTTTCTAAATTTATCTCTATTTTCAACATTTCAGAAGATGGGAGACAATAAATGCTGTGTTCCTGGCTGTAACTGCTATTACAATCTACAGGATGAATACACTTCTGTTTCCTAATGATTTAGACAGAATATTGAGGATAAATGATGTTCATAATACAGTTCTTTTGTTTGTATTGAAGTTGTAGAAATAAATATTAGTTAACTTTAACAGAAACAAATGCCTGACTGAAGGTATATGTAACTATTGTTACCAGAAACTTTGTCCAATTAAAAAAGTAGCTATTGTATACAAAACTGCTTGCAAAGTGTTATTTTTTATTATCCCACCAGAATGTGCGTTGAAAATTATTGAAAACAATGAGAATTTTAATCTTAATAAATCCACAATAATAATTGAAAAAAATATATATTTGAAACTTTTCCAAGTGGTATAACTACAGAGATAATTTATTTTTAATTTTCGAATTTATAAGCTTTTAGACAAAAAAAAACAGTTTGATAACTATATTTTATTAAAATAACTGATCAGCATGTATAATATGTCCATGAAGGGTTTCAAAATAATAATTTAAATCTTGTTGAATCAAACTTCACTGAGGAACTGAAAATATTTCATAGGTCTAAACTCTAAAGTATAAACAGTAAGCAACTATATTTTAAACTAAATAAAGCTGTTTGAAGATGACATACCAATTTTAAATGATGAATAGAATATGTTGATATCTTATCTGAAGGGATGTGGAACCTTTTCCAGAAGTGTTCTTTTTTTCATTATTTAACACTAAAAATAGTACAATTGAGAGGTTTTTTTGAATGATTGGAAGTCCTTTCAGAATTCAGACTAATTTGCAATGTAGCTCTAAAAAATAAGATTTAGCCAACATCTCTTCTACAAGAGTAGCCATATCAATAATGTATCTTGCAGAATTTGACTAGCATTATGAAAACCATTTCATAAAAAATCAACCTTCAAGTGACTGCAATATATGGGAGAAGGATATGACCAAGATATTTCAGCAAAAGTAGGTGTTGTGCCAGGCCATGAGTGGGGTCCATGCTTACTATGAATCATTTTTGAAAACATTAATCTGGAAAAGAGAACAATATTTATAAATTTATTCTATTAGTTATAGATACGTGAACTAGCCCAAGAAATGAATTACTATCATTATGAAGTTGATTATGAAGATATGAAAATAACCATGATATTGATTTCATTATTAAGGTATGAGAAATATTCTATTATTAAATAATGAATTCAAGTTTAATCTATAATTATATAAATGATTTCTGGTCGTCTTTACCTTCGTAGGCTTCGTTCCTTGGAAGGCAGCAGCAAATTTATTTCACTTGATATGTTTGAGGACCTTAATTTAGCAGAAGTTCTGAAAAACATAATAAATTTTAGTAGAAATAACTTAACATTCAAATAAAATGAATAAGGATTAATACATAATTATTTTTGAATCATTTAATAATGAAGTTTTAGGAATGAAAAGGGTAATACATATTGTGGCTAAGTCATGATGGTTTTATTATAAACAACTCACAGAGATATTAGATGAGTTTGAGCATAGGTTTTCAAGATTAGATGTAATACATTACTTGCAGTACCTTTAGGCTTTAACTACATGATTTTTTACATAGATTTCTGAAAAGAACAGTTAATAGAATACATAATGAACTTCACTGAGTTATACATTCAGTAAATTACCAGCACAAACAATTTCAAATGTTTTTCTATTCACTCTATTATTATCTGAGATGAATGATATAACTTGATAGTTAAGCACAGAGAGATTCTCTAGTTAAATTTTTCATAGGATATAGAGTAGAGCTACTAGCTATATCTTTATTTGAATTTGATGACTTGATGGTTCCATATGAATTTCATCAATCAATAGGTAAAATAACATCTCATTATTATTCAGCACATCTATTTTCTTTTGTAAGTAATTTCTGTTAGATTGTTGCATTCCTATTAATAGAATGTCTCTATTAAATTATAATTTTTTAATGTAATATGGGCAAGGCATCTTTTATAAATGTGAATCTCTAATTAGTATTAGTTTATAAACTTGAGGACCTCCTGATTTTACTTACATGAATAGTTACCTATACTATATAGGCTATACCATATACAGTATAGCTACTGAAAATAGTAATTAGGTACCTACCTACCCACTCCTGTCTCCTGAGTCTTGATTTGAATAGAAAGTAAAAAATGATAACTGATACAGTGATACCTCTGTTGACACAGTTGACTGTTATTATATATATTTGATTATTGATGATAAACAGATAATATTAGGTAAGATTCTGCAACCTTTTGAAGAGAAATTGTCTTTAAAAAAATAAAATCTTGGGAGACATATTAGTCATACTTTGCAGCCTGGCAGTAGGCTAGTCACAGTAGTAGTGGGGAAACTGGGAAGTGGACCCAGAATTTTATATTTGTTATCAAAATCTCTTTCTGACAGTCTTATCATATTATTTAAAACATTAATTATGTAGGTACTTATTTAATATTTATGAAGAAAATATATTTGATCTGTTCTGTTTTTAATTTTGGAAGATGTTTCTGGCCTAGCTGACTAGGGACTTAGGTATATGAATGGTTCAGTCAGTTCTATTTTAAATTCATTAATTTCAACAGTTTGAGATGAAAAGAATCGAAAAAAAAACTTCAGTCCTATCAATCATGCCTTTGGCAATATTTTCATTCCCTATTAGAACTATCGTCAGACCACTCTAAATTGGTTTAAACTGTAAAATAATGCGAGGACAACCTCCATTTTTTTATTGAATCGCCATCAAGCTCTTGTGTATATATACGATTTTTAAATGGATTAAATACGATCAGATCAGTTAAAATAGCACTACTATAGTAATTGACTAATTACAAATCCATTGGTATAGTTTATTTTATCATTACGTAACTGTAAGTTGCTTTAAATAGGCAAATTATAAAAAATAGACACAGACTGAGTTCGCGGTTTGTTTTGATTTTTTAGGACCACTTTGAACAGCTGTTATTTTCGGGAATCTGGCCTGATCAACTATAGACGGCCATGGCCAAAGGCCCAAAGACATGTGTCATCATCAGCAGGGCTGGGACAATATGACCTAAAAACAATAGATCCCGAAAATATCATAGACGAAACTAAATGAAATAGTATCGAATACTAAATACCGCTGGTGTAGAACCATTCAATACTCTTTAATTCTCTCCGTCTATAATATTTTAGGGATCTATAGTTTTTAGAGCATATTGTCCCAGCCCTGGTCATCAGTAATCGAACAGGTTGAAACAGCCTCAACTTCATTAGTGTTTATGAAAAAAACACAAAATGACATTTTTCATGAGAAAACATTTTAAACCTGAAAAAAATGATCAGTAGAAAGAATTGGAAGATTATATTAGTTAGCTACTTATCAGATTAATAGTTTAGCAATTTCGTTAAGTTGTTATCAGTTTGCAGAATATGAGACATCCTTAACATTTTCTGTGAAAACAATCTTTAATTTCCTTCTATAATTAGCTACATGTATTTTACTGGGAACAAAAGAGAAAATAGAGGAATTTTTGGATAACAATCAGTTTCTGAAGTCTTACCTATTCTCCAGTTCGGGAAAAGTTAGCAAAATGACCAAGAAATTCTCTGAAGTCTCCAGAAAAATGAGAAAGTTAATGGCAATATATAAATGGGCTAATTAATTAAAGTTGAGTGAGATTTTTAATGAATTCCTATGTAACATTTATTTAGCGACAGTAAATTAAATAAAATAAAAAATCAGTGAGTGAGTGCAGAGAAACTGGATTTAGTAGCTAAGGTAGATTCTGAATCTGCTGCTGAGAGTCAGTCTGCAAAAGATAAGAATTGGGATGAATTTGTCAAGTTTATTCGGAGACAATGAAGGCCTTGAAATTGGCCTCCGGCACTCATGAATTATCCGGTGACATTTTCTTATTTCCTAATTAGGTAATTCCTACATTTACAAGTAGCTAATTATTGGCGAGTTCAATAATTCAAAGCTCACTTCAATAATTACATGTTTAACTGAAGATTTAATTAGAAAGGGAATTTTACATCGTACCAATATTATATATAGGGGAGAACCGGGTGAGTTATTACATTTTTCCTTTCAAGGCTTATAGAATCTTAACTATTCGGGTAACAAGTTCGTTCTAACTCACAAGTGAATCTTTAGGTATTCAACTGCTTAAACTACAAACTAAATTATTTAAAACCTTATGGTTCTCTCTTAATATCGATTTCACTCCATCGGTACAAGAAATGTTGGTGAACTTTGTTTACCATTCTATCGTAAATCTAGGAGTCAGAATTCATTTTTGTACACTAGTATTAAATTGTGGAATGCCTTGCCTCTTGATTTGCGAAGTGAACAATCCATAAATAGGTTCTGTTCGGTGTACATGGCTTCATTATTTGTTAAGTACAACATTTAGTTGTGCTTCTTGTGCACGCTACGCATTATTTCCTTTGTGAACCTTTAATGTGTAATGTTCTGTATTTGGAAATATAAAACTTCTTTGTATAAGTAATGATAATAAACTGAGAAGAATTTGTTTTAACAATTAAAGTCAGTTCCTTATAAGTGTACTCAAGAAGTTGCTTTTGTATTGATTAAACTTTTACTTGTATATACTTGTATTGATGATTGTTATATACTTATCGTGTGTTTAAATAGGATGCCCTTAAAGCCTCGTTGCTTACCGGGCCCTCTTTCAAATTTTTAATAAATTTTCCCTGTATTGATAGATGGAGTAAGAGAGATTAACCCGACTCTTCTACTTCTTTGTAAGGGTTTTTTGAGGAAATAAATAAAATTTTAATGATGTGTATTCGTGTGTACGAACTCACCCCGAAATTTCGTACAAGCAGAGTATCACTACGTACAGTACTAAAAAAAAGAGGGAAAAAAGGAAAAATTCAGTAAGAATTTCATATACTTTATGGAAAATATTACAAAACTCTTGAATGCCGTTTCCTTACAATTGACTAAAGCCCTTTTGAAATAACCAAAAAATCACAAAAGGCTTCATCACCGGTGTCTTCCGAACTAGATTATAAAGCGTCAATTTCCATCGTTAGCCTACACTTTGCCACTGGTTAATTTGAGTTTTTCTTTCTTGAAATTTGTTTCTCTTTCACTAACTCTTTTTCTATGGTATCAGTTGTTATCATTGGCCTTCTTGGTTATCTGCCTCTGTTGTTGCTCTTTCTAGGAGGAGCCTTTGGGAATGGCCGAATGTTTTCAAAAGATGTTCCTAAAAATAAAACATTCAATCTAGAGGGGCCTCCTCGTTGTGGCTCGATGAATGGTGAAGCAATAGCAGGCTCGGTGTGGTGAAGTAGGAGAAGGCTCGGATGATAGTGAAGCAGGATCAGTCTCGGTATGGTGAAGTAAGAGAAGGCTCGGTGGATGATGAAGCAAGAGCATGATCGGTTGATGGTGAAACAAGAGCAGGATCGGTGGATAGTGAAGTAGGAGAAAGCTCGGTGGATAGTGAAGTAGGAGAAAGCTCGGTGTATGGTGATGCAGGCTCGGTGGATGATGAAATAGGAGCAGGCTCTGTGGATGGTGAAGCAGGAGCATGATTGGTGGAAAATAATTCGAGAAGTAGGAGCAGGCTCGGTGTCTGGCGCATTTTCTACTTGGTTGAGCTGAAAATTATTTAAACTATTCTCACTATATTTTGGAATAGGGCCGTCCTTTAATACTTCGCTGGTAATAACTTTCTTTTCTAATTTATGCTCATCAAATTCTGAACCATTTTTGGATCTCTGTGGAATCTTACAGCGCCATCGGAGGAACTTTATATAATTTATCAGCTTTACGTACTGATGTTCCATTTTCCCAGACGTTATATGCCTGTCCCACATCCCAGAAAGAATACGGTATCGTTCATTTTCGTGTATATACTCGAGGCGTATATGAAAAATAAATATAGAGGAGAATTCGTACATAATGGGGTGAAACCGTACAGAGAAGCATGTGCCCGTACATATTTGTACTATGACACCCTACACCTCCCTCCATTTAATTTTCAAAATGGAATACATCGGATGTTAATGAGTTTTAACTAAATGTTAACGCTTACATACGTAAAGAATATCCTAGTGAATACTAGTATTCCATATATAAAGTATTTAGATAGTAAATTGTAATTGCTATGGCTTAGCTCAAGTAGTGAGAAAATTACATTTTAGTGCTAAAAATATATATCTCACCAATGGAACATTCAACACAGTCACGCGCTGAAACTTGTTTCAAACTTATTTTTATTATAATGTATAGGATCACTCAAATATCACGGGTTAGAGTTGAGTAGTTGAGTATGGCCCTGTACGGATTCACCCGGTGTTACGGTGTACGAACTCACCCGGTTCTCCCCTAAACTTACCATCAAATTGGCGGGGACGTGTCATTAGTCCGACGCCCCAATAGTCCGACAGTTACATATTTCTGTGTTATTTCTCGTTTAATTTTTTTTAATAAAATAAAACATATGTTTAAATAGGTATACTCAATTAAAAACTAATCTAAACAATAAAATAATTTTTCATTTCTTTCATTTAAATTTTTTTGTATTTCTAATATTATTTAAATTAGTATGTTGAAACCCATCATTTGTTGTACTGCACACTTAATGGTTGTTTAATGACCTGGCAGCCAGTCTGCAGAAACTGGTTAAGTGTTCGTAGAGATCTCTTATTCTGGTGGGCACGGGGAGAGACACGCCCCTTATATTAACCTGTCTGCAAAAGTTGCATGAAGTTGTGAATTTTATCCGACGACTATTGAGGCCTCGAAATTAGTCTCCTGAATTAACCGGCGACAATTTTGCGATTTTTGGCCATTTTGGAGAAATTTAAAAATCCTTAGAGAGAAATGCCTCAAAAATTAAATATCTGGAGACTGATCGTGCATGCTTTGCAGACTGGCTTATATACATATATTTTATGTTATATCAGTAATAAACTACAGAAGTGGCTGACTAATGGGGCGTCGGACTAATGAAATTAACAGGGTTGGCAAGGTAGGTTTACCCCAAAATGGGGGAAACTGAAAAAAAACATTTGGGGGAAACTGAAAAATTGGGGGAAACCTAAATTAGCTTTACTCATTACTTATCCAAGGGCTTCACGATGTCAGTATGCTCGTTTACGATGTCTGAGTGCTCCTTTACAAAGTCTGTGTGCCCTTCACAATGTCTGTGTGCCCTTCACAATGTTTGTGATTTCCTCTGATTTATAATAACTTCTTTGTGAGAAACTGTGATAACCAAGGGGATAGTAATATCAAATATGCTGATATTCAATATTTGTAATTTCTTTTATTGTTCACTGTAGATAAATATGTCAAAACTAAACTTTTATATTTGGTACTACATGCTTCCTTTCGGTAAATAGATCTAACATCTTAATATAGCCAATTATAACTTGCAGTGGTAACCAGCAGGCTTAGTTACGACTTGTCACTGAGTATAGAGCACTCAGGTCCTCTGGAGTCTGAACTGGTTTCATAAAAATTACAATACCTTGTAACCTTATAGCTAACATTGCACAAGTCATGGGATGATGGGAATGAAATGATGATTACTACCTATATTAATCATCATTCGTTATAGATAATCAAATAGTATAATTTTGGCAATTATTTTTAATTGATGAATAAATTAATTAGAAGTAGTTATACCAATATATGATCATATTATGCATTTATTAATCATTAGACTCAATGATTCATTTGACATTTAGCTACTGTAATACATGTTAATAGTCAATATGTAAACTTAAATTTATCATTAACAGACTACCAAGGTTTCCCCCAAGTTTCCCCAGGGAGAAACTAAAAAAACCTCCTTGAGGTTTCCCCTAACCAACCCTGGCAACATACCACCTGTCATGATGTCATTAGTTTAATTAGACCAGTCTGCAAAAGATGCATGAATTTGTGAAGTGTATCTGGCCACTATGGAGGCATTAAAATTAGTCTCCTGAATTATGCGGCAACAATTCTCTAATTAATTCCTATGTTTACATGTAATCATTGGAGAGTATTTTGACATTTTGGAGAGAAATTTGAAAATCTTTTCAGATCAATTGCCCCTAAAATTAAATATCAGGAGACTGATTGTGGCATCATTGTGCATGCTATGCTGACTGGTAATTAGATATTGGATTGATGTTCGACAGTGTTCAAATCTCAATTCAACATTAGTTATATCTAGATTCTAGACATTAACCAAGCCTAATATCATACATATATAGTTACCTAATAAACATTACAACTTTGGACTAAACTCACTCCAGCTACGCCAGTCTGCAGAACATGCACATCAGGTTCCAGATATTTTATTTTGGGGAAATTTCTCTCCTAGATTTTCAAATTTCTTTCCAAAATATCCAAAAATCTCAAAATACTCTGCAATAATTACATGTAAACATAGGAATTAATTGGAAAATTGTCGCCGGATAATTTCACAACTTCATGAATCTTTTGCAGACTGGCATCTTGGAACCTACCTACTGTGATCAGTCTTCTCTTAAAAAGTAATTTTGGAGAACACTTCGTGTACCAATTTGAATTTTCTGCATACTGATGAAGTTATCCAGCTACCTACTTTAGGCTAGCTATCTAGTTATATATATGGTCATATAATGATTCTGCTCCTAGGTATCACCACAGTGTAAACAAAATATTTAATCTACAGGTAGGTTGATTAATAGGGAGAAAAGTATCACCATATTATACTAAACCTAACTACTATATTAATCTACAACATGCTTAGGATTAGGAGCTCAGCTTCAGCTTACAACAATGACACCGACGCTTAGTAACATTTTTGTTCAGTTGTTTTGAGGATGTATTCAGGATGGGTGCAGGTCATAAGCCCCCCCCCCCTAGGTCATAAGCCCCCCGGTCACGAGCCCCCCTGTTTTTAAATCCTTATTTACCTATGTTATTAAATCCTTATTGACACTTTCGTAGTTCATTACTGATTAGGCATAAAATATATGTATATCGGGGGGCGTGCCGCCCCCCGAACCCTCATGAAGTGTGCAGTACAACAATCTAGCGGATACAACAAACTACATTAGCAACTCTCAGTTATTTCTATCTAAGTAGTTCTTCATTTGTTTAACTAGGTAAATAAGGATTATAAAAACATGGAGGGGGGGGGGGGGGCGTGACCGGGGGGGCTCTTGACCGTACCCCATTCAGTATATGATCATATGTTAACACTCTCTTCTTCTGTTAAACGAGTTCTTGGTTCTCTCACAAATGCAAGTGTGAAGAACCATGAGCCTCCATACTCTATAATATGTTCCTCAGACTTCAGGTCTAAATTCTTACAGGTTAGAACTTATGAAAATGGCGCCAATTCTCTTCCCTAAAATATGGAATCTTCATTGACGATTCGGTGTACATTTCGATTAATTTAATTATTAATCATTTCAATTATCAATATACTTTTATCAAACACGAATATTATAAATTTGATTAGGCTAACTTTACCTACTAAATAAATTTAAAAAAAAAAATACATTACAATATAAAATTAATTAGAATCAGTTTTATGTAACATGTCAACAATATCACATGTTAAAACAGATTTATTTATATACATTTCATGTGGATGCTAGCCAACGTTGGGCCGATGATGGCCATAATGTCAATTAGCAATGTCAAAAACAGTCAAAATCGACGTAGAACTCTCTACTGACATTAACGAGAGTAATATAAAGTCCTGAGTTATTGCATCCTGTAGCCTGTAGGAATTGTACTTATACGGTCACACAATTCGTTAATTGCTTCAAAAGTGACAGCGCTATCTTAAAGGTCCCCGCTAAGCAAATTTTTTTTATTGCTTAAATTAATCAAGGAGGCCAATGTTCATTCATCATTTTGCTTCAACCCCATCAAATTTGATGGCCTATTTTTAATTCTATGCTTTTAGATTTTTAAATCAAAACTCTAAAATACCTATTGTACTTCCGACTTTCTAACTCTGGTCAAAAGAAAAAGAAGGTACAACCATTTGTTTTGAATATCAACTTTAAAATCTAATGATGAAATATATTGATAAAATAAGTTATTTTGCAGATCTTTCTACATCTGTTCCTGATGAGGCTACCACAAAAGAAAGAGACCAACCATCTACCTCCAAAAGTCTCCACCCAGCTTGGAAGTAATTCTTCAAAGGAACATCTGATGCAGCTACTTCCAATGGCAGAGGCAAGTCGAGAACAAATCTTCTCAGACAAAAGCATCCATGTATATTGTGCATTAAACAAAAAAATCCAAGATTTAAATTCGTTGACGGATTTAAAAAGTACAATTGATCGGCATATAGAACACAATCATAAAACGTCACAGCAATATGATCCTGAACAAATATATCAGACCACTTGACCATCAGGATATTGTGAAATATAAATTAGAAATTCAAAAAATAACTACCTCTAAGCTTAAAAACAAATCCTCTAAACGGAGGATTCCATCG
The DNA here is from genome assembly GCA_947561585.1 of Caprella mutica. Classification (NCBI taxonomy): domain Eukaryota; kingdom Metazoa; phylum Arthropoda; class Malacostraca; order Amphipoda; family Caprellidae; genus Caprella; species Caprella mutica. The sequence goes on from CANNZV010001881.1 coordinate 83,961, forward strand.
GGGAAAAAATCTCTCACGCCTCAAGTGCAAGTGCTGGTGATTCCAGAAGAGCGAGAACCTGTGGCACCAAAAGAGCGATAACCTGTGGCTCCAGAATAGCAAGATGTATCAGGGAAAGTTTACCAGAAGTCTATGAAAAGTTTTCTTAAACCAGTCAATGAAAATGAGATTGTGGATTCTCTTCCAGAAGAGAATAGTGAAATATATACGATGGAGATGTGTTGGAGAAAAAGCTCTCTAACCTCGTACACAAATTGCAAATTAACAATACCGATATACTCACGGCTCTTCATAAGTAAATTTTAGATGCCGAGAAAGTAGCTTCTAAATTTCCGGCAGGTACTGGTAGTGTTCTTGATAAAATTGCTCTATCCAAGAACCTTGCAAAGTTGATTGAAAACGTATGTTTCGAAATTGTGACTGGTAAAGGCGAACAGTGTCTAAGATGTGCTTCTTGCTCTGACAATGTTCAAAGTAACTCCTCTGCAAAATGAGATGCCTTCGTTCATGGCTTTCTAATTGGAAAAGACATACAGTGTTTGAATGAAGGTCAGAATTCAAAATGGTACAAACTAAAGAAACATCTTTAACAAGCTAAGAGTACAAGAGTTACTGAGAGCATTGTGAAAACTGCTCTGCATGTTGTGAGAACCAAAGGAACTGCCTCTCATTTTGAGGATACACTTGGGTTCGCAAAATCCGTTGGTGCTGATGTTGGAGACATTGGACACTCTTAAGTGAGAAATCAAATGGCTAATATCTTATTTTTGGGATTGTCATGAAATACTTTTCACTCACTATTTCTTGAGAGTTGATAAATGATGACTATAATAATTAAATTATATCAAGTGGTGAGTCAGTGGCCAAAATAATATAGCGTCTTGCGTGACACTTTCAAACCCTAGCAAATCGCACGATATACCGGCAGTGCCAAGTGGTGCAAAAAAAAAATATATAGCGTCTTGCGTGACGCTTTCAAACCTAAGGGGTCTTTACACGAGCACTGGTCTGTGCCACTATTCACCACACTGCCCACCAATTAGCTCAGCGCCTTTACACGGGCAAAATGTGCTTTGGTGGGCACTGACACTTTAGTATCGTGGTTAGCATCTAATTAGCTATTAAACACTAACGCTGTTAGTGCTTTATCTTTATAATCTTTAGATTTTATTTTCCATAGGCATGGGTGCTCTTCAACTAGGCCAATGCAAGGGGTTGTTGATTGTCTGGCAATCGCTACTGACAGACAGTGGCACTTTGTGGTGAGCGTTCGCTTTCAGAGCGATAGCATGCTTGGTCACCACCAAGTTTTGCCAAAAAGGGTGGGACAATTAGCAAAGTGGGCGTGGCATAGAGCAGTGTCACCACGAAGTGGCACTGAGCACTTACCGTGTAAAGGCCCCTTTAGCAAATCGCGCGATATGCCGACAGTGCTTATCAAGCAGTGTTTGCACTTTTAGGGTAATTACCCTAGTCTAGGGTAATCAGACCCTCCTAGGGTACAGTCTAGGGTAATGAAAAAAATGACAAAATCTAGGGTAACATCAGGATTTCAAATTATTATATTTTATATAAATATGTAAAAAAATAGAAGATAATCAATAATTTCAGTTGAATAAAGCAAATCAGAATTTAAAGACCCGAAGGCATTAATTCAATGAAGGAACGTATCAACATTTTATTCGTTAATATATTACAAGTTAACGTGCTCCATACTGGCACTGAACAAGCTGCGTTTCTGTTCGCAATGTACCAATAACAATGACAATGACTTGAAAATTTTAAATGCTGAAAGTATGATAGCGTTTCAATATGTTGTTGTTTAGTACTATGAATTTCCAGTCATTTTTTAAGTGAATTGTATCACAGTATAAAGATTAAGGGAGTAACCAAATTGTGTGTTATAATGTTACAGGTGATGGAGTGTGACGTCACTTATTTTTAACCAATCAGCGGCTCGAGATTTCACGTGATTATGAGGAGTGAACAAGAAAATTGGGTTAGTTTCTAGATATAGCGGAAAAGCAGTTGCAGCTTTTGTAGATAAGGTCAATCACACTACTGCCTATTTTAATATCTTCGAAACATAACTTTAATTACATTTAATATGTTCACAGTAGTTTAACACTCAACTCCATACAGTTTCAATTCAAACCAATTTTCTATAGTGAATGGCAAGGTACAGGAACATAAACTGGATAGTACCTAGAAGACGACACATATATATGACGTCACCACAACAACACATTCCTTGTTTGTTACCGAGCGGCTCATAATTTCTCGTATTTGCATGTTAATATCGAGAAGTTTGAAGTCATTTTATAAGGGTTTCGTGCAAAAGAAAAGCGGAAATGGCGATTGAACCTTAAAGTTGAATATATAGATATAATTCAGGTGTGTTTTTATTGTTCATTTCTTTAACTTATCTATAAAAAATAGGGTCTTGAACATATGCTACCTAGGAGCCTAAACTAGTGCTAGTTAACTGCTAAATTGTAGTTCCTATGAATAACAAAAATAATTGAAATGCAATTTAACCAATGCCTAGTTAGTAATGGATAAGAAAGAATTAAATTTAAAAGTGACAACTTTAAGAAGGTTTTCCCATGTTTCAAAGTGTGGTCAGAGTCGCCATTTTCAGTCATCCGGTGGTCACGTCAAACTATAGATTCAATCAGCTGATTACCATACCCAATGTTACTGTATCCTGAGTGAATGGCATTAATTTTTCTCGCCACTGCATGACGTTACGCTCCACAATCTCATATACAATGCTATTGGTCGGTTTAATTTGACATTTTTTGCATATGGATATAAATCTTCAAAGTTTCAAACTGTAGTTGTAAATTTTCCTGGGAATTATAAATTAAGATTTTTGCTAATTGAGCAGCTTCATCATTTGAAAATATATTTGGTAATTTTTACGCATTTTCATAATAAAATAATTTATTCATTTATTATACAGTGTGTCCGCAAAAAAGTATCCACTGCAATTGAATTTATCTTATAAGTACTGTTTTTAATATATTAATATACAAATCTATGGTACCAATATATTATGCATATAATCGTGAAATGATGAATAATGTAGATTCAAGGCAGTGGATACATTTTTTGCAGACACACTGTATACCGAAACCTCCAAAAAAATACTTTGAAAAAGCTGTCATTGTGTCTTTATTAAATACCAAGTCAATAGTATTATCGAATACTAACAGTAATTGATATATTCCCCCTTAATTATATTTTCTAGGGTAATCAAGGACCATTCTAGGGTAAAATACATGTCAATCTAGGGTATAAAGATTTACGATCGTGGAAGGCCCGTAGAGCGGTCAGAAGTATTATAATTTTGCACTGAAAACTAATTTTTAATGAATTCCATTATGAATTTAATAATTAATGAATATTATATCGCATAACATCACACAGCAGAATAGTTTTAAATATATACACATAATGAGTTGCTCTTACGGAACTTTAACATTTTTCTCACAATGCATAATTTGTATTAACACCTAATTATTATTTGAATACCTAACTTATTATCATTAATATAGTAGAAATGCAACATTTGTGCATAACATAATAGTTTTAATTTGACTCCCGTTACCATTATTTAAGTATACTGTAGGGTGAATTACGAATTATCGGTCAGTTTCATATCATGGGTCATATAAAAAAATAACGATATTACAATTGTTATTTAAATTTTATTGTAGATACCAACTAAAATAGAATTTACCTAAATAACAATTGCAATATAGTTTGATCTTATATGACCGAAGATATGAAACTGACCGATAATTCGTAAGTTTCCCCAGATGTAAAAATTCATTTTCCAATATTGTTTCGATTTTAAAAGAGGTAAAAATATATAACGTGTGTTATTGTAAGGAAAACACTAGTGGGTAACATTATTATAATCAACATATAATATCATTATCAACAAAGTTTAATATAGGTATATCAATTTGCCGATGTTCAAAGTTACCGCTACCTGTATTTAAAAAATATAGCGCGTGGGTTAGTCACTCATAACATCTTGCGATTGAAGTGTTTACATCTTATAATTAATTAGATAACATTTATTAGAGCAAGCCATGACGATATTTGATATAGTTGTGAATAGAGATAGATGTCAAAAGAGAGCAGTAAAATCACCCTCGCAAATCAGATACTCAAGGCGGAGCGAGCTGTGCAGCATACCTCCCCTCACTACGTCACTCTAGCTACTGAGCACAGATCATTGAATATAGAAGATGTCCCACTCCTACGTGGACGCTAGTGGCCAAATAATTATTTAAGTGAGAGCGTATCAGCCAATCAGAGAGAGGCGTAACGTGACGTCACATATTACCATCGTACTCACAAACGGGTATAAGTATATACATAACGGTCATAGCTAAATTTTCTTACTTCCTATAAGCAGATATGGAAATTTTAATTTTCAGGAAAATAGGGTAATTAAAGTCGTATATATTTTAATGTATATTTATTATAGAATAGAAAACAAGAATCGAAGTCGAAACTGAAATATTTCGAGCAAACTGAAGAGTGTCTTATTAACTGTTCAGTCTCAACGCTATTGTGCAAGCCTTTAGCCACAGATTGTTATCATATTTTCTGAATAAAAACAACTTGTACCCATCTTTAGATGTATTGGTAGAAAAGAAAAATGAACATTTTCACACATTGCTCATTTTTCACCAGTTAATTTTGATGAAAGATAAGAGAATTATAGAATTAGGCAGAAAATACAGCGCACACCCTCCGCTCATGATATTGCATCAGAAATAAACCAACGCTTCAAATTCGTACTGAACAAACACACACACGTACAAAACATGTACAGAACAGAAATAATTATATTGTTTATAAATGTATAATTTTATTATCAGTTTAATATCATAAATTAATGTTTTGATTTTAAATAGCATATTTAAATTCAATAGTATTCTCTTTTTGTCGTTTTTTGAATAATTAAAACAAAATAATATATCAATCGTAGACAACTCCAAGGATACGTCACGTTACGCACTCCTCCGATGCCAAGTGTCGCTAGAAATTTGAAAATACTGTAGTGGGATATCTTCTATATTCAATGATCTGTGTACTGAGGCACAGATCATTGAATATAGGAAGATGTCGCACTACAGTATTTTCAATTTTCTAGCGACACTTGGCACCGGATTCGTCCGTACCGTGACGTATACTTGGAGTTGCCTACGATTGATACATTACTTATTTTTAATTATTCAAAAACGACATAAAGAGAATGGTATTTAACTTAATATGCTATTTAAAATCAAAATATTCATTTATGATATTAAACTGATAATAGAATATATATTTTTAAGTAATATAATTATTTCTGTTCTGTACATGTTTTGTACGTGTGTTCAGTATGAATTTGGAGCCGCGTAGCGTCGGTTTATTTCTGATTCAATATCGTTAGCATGCGGACGTGCTCTGTAGTCTGTGACTAAATTTAATATTTATTGTATCTTTCATAAATATTAAACTAGTGAGAAATGGGCAATGTACGAAAATGTTCATTTATCAATAATTGTATCAATACATTTAGAGATCGGTTGTTTTTGTCCAGAAAACATGATTACAATCTGTGGTTAAAAACTTGCACAATGGCGTTGAGACTGAACAGTTAATAAGTTACTATTCAGTTTGCTCGAAATATTTTAGTTGCGACTTCGATTCTTGTTTTCTATTTATATTAAATATACGTTTAAATATAAAACTTAAATTAACCTTTCTTCCTGAAAATTAAAATTTACATTACTACTTTGGTTTCCCCTTATTGGTCGTAAAAGAAAATGTAGCTCTGACCGTTATATATATGTACATATACTCGTTTGTTAGTACGTTTGTAGTACATATGTGACGTCACGGTACCCCTCTCTCTGATTGGCTGATACGCTCGCAGTTAAATAATTATTTGGCCACTAGCGTCCAAGTAGCAGTGAAACATCTTCCTATATTCAATGATCTGTGACTGAGGTTTGGACCCTCCGACTCAGCGTTCTGCAATCGCTGAAACACTCACTTTCTCTAGGTATAATATAATTACTCTATGAATTATATGAACTTGTAGAGTTATATAGGTCTATTATTTTCAGAAACAATTTAAATGAAATATTGAAGGCATCAACAGTCCATATTTGTAAACAAATGGATAACTTCTGAAGCCACGCCCAAATACTGGAGTTCCTCTACACGTGTATTTCACTGCGGATAAATCAACCCTCAAATTTTATATCTATTAAATGTCATTAACTAGTTAGCTACTTCAATTTTTATTAATAGCTACAGCTTATGTATTTATTATGTAATAGTTTTGAAACTAATTTCTACATTTTTTAGGAAAACAAACCAAGCAGTGATTCTTATTGCCATGCTAAATGGCAGAAGGACTGCTATTCCTGTTGGGGCTCTTGAAGTATGGAAATCCCTGGTTGATTGGAAATCCCTGGTTGATTTTAAAACATTGGATTTTGTTTAGTGGAATTTTCCCAGTGAAACTTTCCGCAGTGGAATATTCCTGAGTGGAACTTCCGCGCACCACACTTTTGATTGCTACAGGCTGGGTCACCTGTCTTAAACAGGTCTTAATCTTTATTAGCAGCAAACGTGCTTTTACATTACAACAAATATTGTCAAGTAACAAGCATGTTTAGTAGGATTAATTTTAGTATGGGTTTAACGTCTGCTCATCAAACAAAGACCATATCTGTGACGTCAAAAGAAAATTAAATGCAAGGGACTGGAAGATGCAGTCAGAAAGGAAAGTGGCTCAATGAACAAAGACAGTCGCCTACCAACGTCATTGACAATGCTCATGGATGCAGAAAAGCTACTCCTTGAATACAGTCATGCACCATGGAATGTGACAAAAACTAAAGGGACCTGTGACCGCACTTACGGTTATATTTAGTAAGAGCCTAAGAGGCATTATAATAACAATCAATTATTCTGAAAAGATAAAATAACCTACGAATGTTTAGCCTTAGTTACTGTAAATGACACTAATACCTCAGCAATATAAAGTGATTTATTTGAAAAACCAGATCTAATATCAGTTCAAGCTGGATGGCTGGAATACTAATAGTCTAGACTCTAGATTGCAAAATCTCTTAAAACACTATTACAGTGCTCATATGAAGTATAATTCCATTATAAGTGAAGTTTGCGTCATAGAAAAATTTGTAGACACAGCATAGCCATGAAAATATAAATGAATTTACCTAACAGCTTCAAAAAATGTCAAAATTCCCTGACTTATAGAATATTAAATTTTCCCTGACCAGAATTTTTTCCGACCTTCCCTGACCGGTGGCAACCCTGCAGTCCAGAACCTCCTAAAAAATTACAGACATGTAATAGTAAATAGAGTGTGCAGCTTCATGGTAGCACAGTGTTAAGATCTTTCATCTCATGTGAGTGAGGTTGTGAGTTGGAGTCCCGCCAGGCGGCTTATAGACTATTATAAGGTTGACCAGCCGCCATTTTTCTGCCAGACGTACGATTGCCGGGCACCCAAGCTGATAATAAAGCATGCAAATCAAAAAGATATTAACTGTATATCAATAATTAACCGTTATTAAACTAAAAGCTTGTGAATATTATGAGAAAAAATAAATACCTTGCTATATCAGACACTTTCCTCACTTATTTTTATTTTCCATAATATTACCGAATTGGAAGTGATAGTGACGTAACCAACTATTGTTGGAAAGGCTACATAGCTGTTTATAACTCTATTTTAAGATAAATTGTGAAAAATAGTTACTAGCTACATACTTAAAAACCACTATGGTATCACTTATTCAATATTTGCTGTTACCAATTAGTAATAGTCAAATTAATTTAATGCTAATGTTAAGCACAAATCAACCTAACTAGCCTAGTTAGTATACAACTACTACTTAGATCGTTAGTTTACCAAGATGATGAATACCTTTCATGTTTATTACGTATTAGGTAGCTAAATACATATTTTATTAAGTTTAAAATAGAATAAAAGGTTAACATTCGTGTGATCTCCAGAAGCTTGGATGCCCGGACGAAGATTTTGAGGTTGCAAAAATGTATAATTTGCGGAGCATTGTCTTAAGGGGACTTTACACGGTAAGTGCTCAGTGCCATTTTGTGGTGACACTGCTCTATGCCACGCCCACTTTGCTACTTGCCCCACCCTTTTGGCAAAACTTGGTGGTGACCAAGCTATCGCTCTTAGAGCGAACGCTCACCACAAAGTGCCACTGTCTGTCAGTAGCGATTGCCAGACAGTCAACAACCCCTTGCATTGGCCTAGTTGAAGAGCACCCATGCCTATGGAAAATAAAATCTAAAGATAATAAAGATAAAACACTAACAGCGTTAGTGTTTAATAGCATATTAGATGCTAACCACGATACTAAAGTGTCAGTGCCCACCAAAGCACAAAGGCCCCTTTACACTTTGCTCGTCTGGTTAACCTTATGGTGTCTTACCTTGTCTAACATAGCCATTCCGAGCCGTGACAATCGTGTTATCTTCAGAGTGTTGTTTTAGACACGAGGGTGAGTGCACGCGATGTGTCGATCTCAGACCTGACTGAGTAAGTCGAGTAACGGTTCTCATTAGCACAACAGATGATGTTAACTTACACATTATTCTTCAAAATACTTTAGGTATCTGATAATTTTGCTTAATAACATAAATAAGCGTTTGGTGGAGCGCGTACTAGATGCGTGCACTCGTCCTTGTTTCTCAAACGTCACTGAGCCGTGTGCGAATGCTGAGATGCTCCCTGAACTGTCAGTCCATGATATAATAACTTTAAACAGGTATGCTCGCGCGCAGATTCTCCCCAAACCCCCACGACCGTGCGGGAGTATTTTGTGACGTCATAGAAGTGAGGCTTTACCATGCAATTTTGTTTATATTTAATGATAGATATTTCAGCTTACTACATACCATTTTCATGTCATTCACATAAATATTTTTACGGGAATTACGAATATGTCATCTTATTTTGTCTAAAATACTTATTTACCTATTTACAGTTATTTTTATTTCGTATATTTACATGTATTTGGTATAGCAATATAGGGTCAAGCAGGTAAATTGCGGCACACTTACTAACTTCGGCCTCTAACACCAGAGCATCATAGCTTCAAAACACTCGTTTAAAACTTAAATTGATAAGTTATAGCATGCACTGTACTTCTTTTGATAGTTATGCAACATTTATTGTATTTCGATTCAGAATGTTTTAGAGTCTCTGTAGAGGGCCGCAATTTACCTGCGTGACCCTAGTTGGTATGATAACCATGCTATTTCAAGGAAAATGACCACTGAAGTTATATTTATGTGATCTAACCATAAAAATTTATGACATGTAAAATATATTAATTCACGGTGTTATTAATTCTATTAGAATCAACTTTAATTCATGTCTTATATTTTCTTGAGTCACCCCTGGGAAGTTTTCTATTACGGTATTGCGTTCTTTGTTTGTCAGTTAGTATGTAACGCACACTTATTTCGGCAAGTTAAAATACATTTAGAGCTGTTATTTTTTCGTTTCACTAATTCCTGTATGTTCATTATTGTACCAAATCATGTCTAATAACTTAAAAAATTCCATGAGACTATTTATTATAGAAAACACTAATTTTGAACCAAAGGAAAAATAATTCAATTAATTATGTTTATTTATTAATATTCATGTTTATTAAATCTTATTTACCATTTTTCTGATTGCTTAATATTACTTAAATAAATAAAAAGAAACTATGATATATAATTGATACTTTCAAAAGGAATTTGCTATACGAGTGACAAAAATTTAATACATAATGCCATCCTCTATGACGTCACGAGGGGGACTGCGCTGAAGAAACCCAATTTCGTCTCTTTTGCGAGCGTACCTTATAGAGTAGTTATATCATGGTCTTAACGTGTGTAGTCATTAGAAACGGAACAACAAGGTGCTAACACGATGGTGCCGCTTATACGATGTTGGTTAGTCGTTACACCGCTTCCTTCTACTAGTACTTCCATGAGTCCCGCACTGACACTGGCATTTATGCCTGGTGTGAAAGAGTGTTTGCTGACAAGGATAGTCACTTTCTGGGATTATCCTAAATAATTGTTATTATGCCCAATTGAACAAGCTAGTACTCATAATGATTCATGACTAATCACTTGCAATTTGCGACTGGGACTGAGAAAGTTCTCAAGACATACAATTCCCAAAATGACGAACCAGAATGAAAATTTCAATCTCCAAATTTAAAATTTAATGTTACAGTTTATTATTAAATGATAGACTAAGTAAATGAATTGGCGGAGTTCTTACCCCATAAGTAATAAGTATGACGATATGCAATGAAAATAGCAACAGATTGCGGATTCCAAATTATAGATAACTTCTATTACTGATTTGCCAATCAAGAACAAAAAATTTCACTAATGTATCCAATAGTGTAATAGGAAAGTCATCGAGCGATGACGTAATAAGAGCAAGAATCAATGGAAGAAAAAATGACCCAAATTTGAAAGTAAAAACACTATAAACAATTTGAGTTTCCTCTGATAGGCTGAAATGAAGTTAAACGCAACTCAAGCCCCGTTCACATTGAGGATCTTTCGCAGACTGAGCCCCGTTTATATTGAGGTTCTTTTGCACACTCTGAGTGTTGAAACAAGGGGAAAACGCACAGTTGAGGGGTAAACCAGCGGGCAACTTGTGGCTCACTTCAACATTCACTCTGGCCATTCTTTTCGACACTCACTGTGGTTCAGATTCTCAGTCAGTCCATTGATGCACCAGCAGGAGTTTGTAAACATCGAAGCTCCAGCAAAATGGCTAACAACGAGTAGAGCTGCTGTTGAACAGTTAATAGATTCATATAGGACACATGAATGCCTTTGGAAAGCATCAAGCACAGCATGCAAAATAGAAATATAAGAGAAAAACAATAGATGACATTAGACAATATTTATACCAGGCATAGACAGAGAAAGATTAAAAATAAAATTCAAACTATTCGGAACCAGCACCAGAGGGAGCGCAATGAAGTAAACAAATCAAAACAATCTGGTAAAGGCACAGATGATATTTATGTAGTACCATCGCTTTGGTGCTATGGATTGCTTCATTTTCTCAAACAGAAGATGAATGAAGAACGAAAAAATGTCTATGATCATCTTATGTAATACATAAAACATAAGATCAGGAAATCTCTTTTCTAATATTATTACTGTAAGAAATATATTTTATCTTTAGAATATAATGAAACATTTTCCATTCAAGTTAATAAATTAACGAATTGACTCTTAAAAATTATTTATGGTTAATCCTGGAATGATCAGAGTGCCTGTGGTACCTGCTCCGGAGGGAATATAAATTTATACTTCTGAAACTTGACATGATTTCAAGTCAATTAGTTTCTTAGTTAAGCATTTATAGATCTAATAGTTGCAGGGTTATGCATGTTAATTTAGCTGGATAATTTGTTTTCAATTTTTGTTTCACAGTGTTTGTGTTATATAAATTTTTCTAAAAGGATGGTGTTTAAACTCAGATTAATTCATAATTTGCATGTCAGTTGGATAACTTGTTTATAATTTTTGTTTCGTAATCTTTGTGTTACATAAATTTTACAAGAAGGATGTTGTATATCATTGTTAATCATGTCAATTTAATTGGATAGTTTGTTTCTAATTTTTTTATTGATACTTGCTTATATTCTACCGTGTTTATCATTTTTGATGTGGTGTTAAGCAGGCCTCATTTACTACCAATTCTTCATTTTCCTCTTCTAACCGTAAATGCACTTTGTTCATCGAACCACTTTCCTTTCTGACTGCTTCTATTAGTCCCTTGTACTTAAGGATAATGATAAATTTATTGAGATCTAATTTCCATTTCACGTCAGCGATGGAGTCAAATATATGGCTGAAACAGATATTAAAATTCTATTACAAATGATTATAATATATATTATTATTTGTCGAAAATGGGTATGTGTTTTCAAATGGATCTACCTCTATAATATCTTTTTATAGAATGGTATGAAGTTAAATTGTCAGTTTTTTTAAATATTGCAGAAGTTGCCTAGTACCAACAATTCACAAAAAAGTAACTAATTTTTTTTTTTTAATTTCACGAAAGTAGCATAGTACCAACATCGGAATTTAACACGTTAACTGTCATGCCTGACTGGCGCCACGACTTTACTGCGGTGTCACAAATTCTCACAATTATTGAAGTGACAGCAGCCATGGGAGGATGCTATCATGTATTTTGCTCATACTATAGTACATTATAAGTTGATAAAATCTTTTGTTCACCGGTGACCAAATGGTGCTCTGAGCACATAATATGGTATATATTTTCAATATGTACCACCGGTGGTACATGGAGAATAGTGCATATACAGGTACTACTGTATATGTACCAAATTCACGACTCATATACCTAGACATATTACGAAATAATAATAAGAGTGAGGTATGTCTCAAGTTATTATATAATTGTAAAATTGAAACATTTCTTTTTCAATGAGACTTAGTGAAGAAAAATCGGTTCATTTTTTGTGATGGAATTTCAAAGCAGCGAATGAATTAAAAGTACTAAAATTCAACCAAAACTTATTCTTCACTCAGTATAGAAGAGTACCTAATTAGTTTGATACTTTGATTCATATAATTGTGTTGCGTTGAACAAACAATTACTTTCATTATTGTGAAATATTTTTGGTAGTAGAATAAGTTACGATTTATCGTTATTGGACGGCTCTTCATTATCAGGCACATAAAAATGTATGTAATAATTATAATTCAAATTCATTTTATTTTATTATTATTTCATTTCAATATACGCTAACTAGAGTTCTCAAAAACGTTCTCTTTTGTTCTTACTCAATAGAAAATAAAGGGTTAAAGGAATCACAAATAATTACTAACTCTGTTGTTATTATTATTGATTTTATAAAAGCAGGATGTAATAAAATCGGGGCCTGCCTTCATCAAAAGGAAACTCTTGATGTTATTTTCAAGTATTATCAACTAAATAATTGGTATAATTCTTATAAGTAGGTTTTACAGATCATTTTACTTTAAATGCTGTATCACTGATAATTACTGGAAACAAAGCTACTTTTTGTAAAAAATCACGTTTTTATTTTGATATTCAGAAATTCTCAGTATTGTACTTGAAGTGAGCACTATTGTAATATATATAGTTCTAAAAATGTAAGCAAAAATGGATTTGAAAATTGTTTTCAGAAAATATACCAGTACATGTGGCGGTTAACGTGTTCTAAGGGTGCATGGTACCAACCATAAAAAGTGGAATATAATAATATCATTAAATTTTTTTGCCATATATTCATTCTACTCTACCTTTGACTTATTTTATCAATTCTTTGAAAAAAAATCTTATACTGATTATAAGGGCTGGGACAATATGCTCTAAAAACTATAGAGCCCGAAAATATCATAGGCGAAACTAAATGAAATGGTATCGAATACTATATACCGCTGGTGTAGAACCATTCAATACTCTTTAATTCTCTCCGTCTATAATATTTTTGGGTACTAATAATTTAATCGCCTGCTCAGGGTAAGTTAATAATTCAATATAACAAAATACGGATGACTTATATTTTTGTTTGTTCCTCCTCAGCCGTTTCTTCTTGTACGGCTGTGAAGAAATTGTGTCTGAGTATATTACTACCAGTTTCTGGTGATCCTTCACTGACAACAACAACTCTGTTGTTCACTTAGTCACTGTTCTTATTTAACTTCTATACTTAAATTTATCACTAAAATTATCAATTAGTTTTCACTCCTTCAACGTGTCAAAAATATTCTCGTATTATCACAAATTCTACCGTTGTTACTTCACGAAACTTTAGTTGATGTTCTATGCTCGAAAAGTTAACCGCGGGACTGTGATTTCTAAAATTTTGGCTCAACCGGTGTATTATGCCTGAGTGAGATCCATGCACATTTGAGATATTAGCATATGAGAGGCGCGGAGAGTTGATTGTGGGCGTGGCGTTATTGCTGCAGTATCAAGTGTGCCACGGTAGTGATAGGGTCTGCGTAGACCTTAATTATTTTTGTATGACATTGGTATATCTTTGCATCCTGTTAATGACTGACCTTTTGAAAGTTACTATCCTATTAATTAAGACTAAGGTTACTGATTGTAAAATTGGAAACCATTTTTAATTTTGTTCCATATTTCTAATAATATTTGTATTTCTATTATTATTTGTGATTTTACTTCAACCCACCGAATTTTATGAGTTATGAGTGGCAAATATCGGACTCCTACAGTACTCGAAATGTGGATGTTGACAGTATTTCGAAATTAAGCTTCATTTATAACTTTCGAATAGTAAATTTATCTATCAATTATCATGATACATGATATGAGTATCTGATTACTGAGACTTTTCTCTAGATAGCCACTATTATTTTTAGTATAATCTAGGTACCTATGTTAGCAATTTTTAATTTCTTGATAGTTTCTAACATCGCTAAATTATTAGGTATACATCAAACCCTCTTAGAGTCCTAGTAGACAAACCTCGTATTTGGCCAAGATATTTTTAAAACTGTACTGGAAAAAACCTCGTACTAGACAAAACACTATTATTGTAACATGCCAGTTATTATAGTGTAAATACTACAAGGAGTAATAATTACAATATTATATTTAGGTTAAATTTCTAATTCAAATAATGAATTATATGTTATTTGGCAATCTGTGCTGAAAAAAAATTGATGTGGAAAATTACAGAAAACTAGATAGAGTGAAGAGTATTATAGTTTAAAAATTAATTCATTATTATTGACACAAAAAAATTCATGCTGTTTTAGCACACTTGATACTGCACTAATTGCAGCAATAACGCCACGCCCACAAGCAACTCTCCGCCTTTTATATGCTAATATCTCAAATGTGCATGGATCTCTTTCAGGCATAATACACCGGCGCTTGCAAACTCTGATCAGAGGATGCTGACTGAAAAGTAGCTACCTGCTAACTATGATCAGAAGATGTTTACTAAACGGTGGCTACCTGCGAACTGACTCATTCTTTCTACAAAGCTTACAATTATAGTGACATACTTATGATGTACTAACTATATCAAATCAATACATCGCATCTGACTTGACCACATTTTCGATCTTTTGAGGAAGAATAAAATAGAATGTTTGTTATTTAAATTCTATATCGATTAGTATCAATGATATTTTCACTTCCGACTTTTCTAATCAATGATATTAAGTGATGTTGTTTATATTAATACCTCTGATTATAATCAATATACAACCAGATACTTAGCAGACGAATAAAATCTATGTTAAGCCTTATAATTTAAGGTAGTATAAATTCTTGAATGTGTAGGATTGGTATAAAATTTGACAATACCAACAGAAATAGTGCAGATTAAAAAAAATGAGAGATAGGGGAGAATCATCTAATCCAATATTAATAGCCATACTTTGAATAACTATAAGAAATTACAAAGATTGTGTGGAAATTCACAAATCAGTGTGTCTGAAAATATGGAGTATCTTACGTATAATCACGTAAGATTGATTATACGATTCATTTTTGGAAGAGAAGTTCAAATAAAACTGAACTGAATGAATGCATTTAGTTCAAACCTGAAGAAACGCAGTTCATATTCCAGTTTACGATTCTAGTGCTTGAATTATTGAAAACAATTATAAAAGGCGATCCAGAACATGAACAATTTTTTCAAAAAAAATTTACAGATACAAATCACTACATAGAAAACGTGGAAAAATGTATTCATATCTCAGAAGTTCGCAGTAGAGGATATTTACTGTTCTAATATCAGAGAATTATCTTCTCTTTTATATTAATTGAGACCTATACAGTATACAACTACTGGAGAAGTGTGAAAGAGGACTTTCTATGACATAGCTTCACTGTAGGTAGGTATAGATAAGCAGAGTTTGTGTGAGAGGTAGATTGTTCAGAAAAGTAATGAGGACAGAGCTTGTGCATAAATTCTTGCATGTTTGAAAATTTGTCCATGTTGAAATTATTTGCTGGAGAAACTTGCACTCAGTTGAAATTTTTTCTTTGGGGAGCTAGTGCTACGTTGGACTTGTTTTTAGACTCCTTTCCATTTGGAATTGGTAGCTATTTCATGTGAAAATTTAATCTCATAACAATTTTCATATGCAATAATAACAAGGAATGGTGTTACTAGTTTACTATGAAAAAGGGTGACATTTATTAATTTTTCTTTAGATTTAAATAAGAATAGAAAATTTTGCAATCTGATATAATATTTTCAATTATGATAATTTTTGATTTCATAAAGAGTATATGACATATCTGTAAATTTCTAGTTCACGTCCCTATTTCATTTAGGAACGTGAACTAGGAACCGATATAAATATCCACTTCCTAGTTCACGTCCCTAAATGAAATAATCAAAATATATTGCACTAATAATTATTAGTCGACAGAAAATTTAGTATCTTAACTACATATACAAATAATACCAAAAAGGAATATTAATTTTGAAATTCAGTAAATTAAAGAATATAGATTTGGAAAAAAATTGAAATATATATACTCCTGCTTTTATTTTTAAATTATTTATCAATATGAGAAAATTATCAATTTATGATCACTCCCTTCCTAGTTCACGTCCCTTAATCAATTAGGGACGTGAACTATCAAGTATTTGTATCGGTTCCTAGTTCACATCCCTAAATGAAATAGGGAAGTGAACTAGGAATTTACAGACTTATCATTAGGTTACTAGTTTATTCTCATTATACCAGACCAGATAATAGCACATTATCAATGGTAAATAATTAATTATTCATAAAAAATGTACGACTATGGTTGTTGTAGCGATTCTATTTTCAATGGAGACTGTAGAATAGGGACAGTTTCAACATTTTCTATGCAAATAATGTTTAAGTTTATTTTATAATTAAATGTATTTTGCTAAGAACAGAAGTTAAAATAAAGAGTTTCTGTACGAACCCTTCACCAGTTTCTTCACTGTAGTGTCCAATGACCAGTCTGAAGAAAAAAGTCAAATAAATGCCAAAATTCCATTTCCTCGGATTCCTCTCTATTTTCACATGTATTTTGCTGAGAATTAAAGATTAAAAGAGAATTTATTGGAATTAACAGACTCAAGAGAATTGTATAATAATTTAGGTAAACATTTCAAATATTGTATGATTTTAAGAACTTCAAGTGATATATTGTTTTTTCATCAGAATTTTCTTAGTGTGGCTTGCAAGAATAACTATTCTATCTTAGCCCTTTCTAGAAAGCTTCTGTTTGGAACCTAGGTAACAATGAACAAAAGTAAGTACTAAAATTGATATTTATGAACTGATTATTTGATATTTAACCTAAAATTCTGAACTCTTATTTAAAATGAATCGTCTTGTGACAAAAATAATCACTAATTCACAGTCACCATTTGTATGTCTCACCATGCTGCATCTAAAACATGTTCATACACCACATTTACGGTTTACCCTCAATAGATTTTGATTAAAATGGGCAGAGTAGGGCCAGTTACAATGGCACTCTTACTCGTCCAGGTACTTCACCCTAATCATAAAGCTCCAGTGTGACAAGTGAAGTGGCTGACCACCTTCCACAACATCTAGGTACTTCATACTTGGTCATTTGAAAAAGTAAAATATATAGTCAATACTAATACAGAATGGTCTAGACTGATATTATAATTGATGAACAGTCTTGGTAATGGTATATGTGCATCTCTAAAATGAAGATAAAATCCATTGCGTTCATGATAAACAATTTATGGCTAAGCTACACCATTTATATTAATGTGAATTTGTTGCAAATTATCTTTTTATTTACTTATTTATAAGAATAATCCTTATGTTCAAATAATTTGACTTCTTAATCTTTTAAATTCAACATTTATAAGAATAATCCTGAATCATGTCACCTATGGTTAGGTTAGCGGTCCTTGTGAGGGGTGGAGGGTACAAAATGTATACTTTACTGAATGTACGAAGTATCATTTAACTTAAGCCTTAAGGTGAATAATTATTTGGGGAAATGTTTCGTAGTAAAGCTAAGATATAAAAATTCAACTATCTCACCGAATAAATCAATATCAAATGAATATAAAAAACAAACATTATCAAGTGAATACATAAGGTGGGGACAAAATGTATATTATATTGAAGCGCTAACGAAACCTGTGCCAATAGAAAATGGCACATTTATAGAAGCTGACTATTCACCAAAGGTTAGGTTTAGCTGTCCAATTGGAAGGTAAAATAAAGAAGGAGTGTTACACACGAAAAACTAATGACAACATGAAGTAGAATAACAACAAAGAGAGACCTCACAGAGTATGAGCGAAAATATCAGAGCAGCAACAAGCTGCTAGAAATGGAATGAATGAAAATAGGAATGAAAGTCAGGGAATAGTTAATGTACGAAATCGAAATAGGATATAGGCGGCATTGTTGGAAATGGAAATAGGATATAGGCATTGAGCGCAATGTATGAAATGAAAATAAGATACAGAAATAGGCGCGCCGCGGCAATGCACTGTGTGTGTCGGCTATACTCGCAGGAGGTGAAAATATATGTATGCCAGCCTTTAGTGTGTGTATGCTATGGGGGTACCCGGGTGGGTCTTTGACGTGAGTAAGTACTAAGTAGTCTGAATTAGAGAGATAAAAAAATGCTTGTGTTGAATGTTGTATATATGATGTCCAAAATTTACATGAATTTAGACTCGGCCAATATACACCACGCCGACTGTATTGAAATTATTTATCAAATTTCGATAATAAATAAGTTATTAAATAAATACTTCTTCCGTGCATTTGTACCTACCACAAATGAAGAGGTATACAAATACCTTAGTCATGAAACGAAACTACTTTTAGGAACATTATTTGCATTCACTCTTTCACTAAAAATATAATTCAGAAGTTGCAAAAGTGACAGATCTCTACTAACGTAACCAAATTTCCCTTAAGTTCGTACAGAATCTCCCCTAAAATGTTCATCTAGAAATATATATATAAAATCTAGCTGTGTAGGTAATATTCATATAATATTCCTTGAAATATAAATAAATTAGAGCTCAGAAAAGATCGATATTTTGGGCAAGATTGAAAGAACAAATTACACTTACATATTATAATGAACATAAATACCTATTTTAAAGACTAAATTCTGATCTAATTATAATTGGCTACATAAATTATGACATGAAACTGAATTCTTGCACAAAAATTGAAATGGATAAATTTAGTAAATTAAACAACTTCTTCAATTTATAAAATAAAATTTGATGGGGGACTTTTTCCGCACCCTGTTATATATTTACTGTATCTCCGCGCTCTGTAATTTAATGTCAAAATTATTATCATAATATATCCCTCTCATATATCTTTACTCTTCTGTAACAGTTGCCTGTCAAGCGACTGAAGCAAGCAAACCAAAGAAAGCAACCGAACGCAAACAGAACATGTTGAAACAGAAAAAAAAAACACTTGCTGAAGTTCCCTTTAGGGTACGGTTACTATGGACGCGTGCGTATTTGAGCGATTTTTCTCACTGACGATATCTTCAGAACTGATCGTCAGTGCGAGGTGGTTACACTATAGGCGATTTCCGATCGTCAGAATGTTTCTGTTCAATAATATCGGGGTCTAAACTATGTTTATTTTATGGGATTAAAAACCTACCTGTGTGCCTCTGAAATAATAGACGGGACGCTTATTTGATTTTTATTTTCACTGCACAAACTTTTTGAAATACCTGAATAGAAAAATGAGATTTTTTTTATATAGGCCTAACTATTCAAGGATATTCAATTTTATTGAAAAAAATTGTACAGAGTAACAACCAATTCAAGCATTTATATAAACAAATATATATTGTAAATCAGTTAATAATATGTGCATTATTCCTGATAGGTAGTATCAAATAATATATTTCCAAACGCATGGATAAACAGTAACAGCAATCGAAAGTTTAAGAGAATTAAACACAAAAATGGTCGAATTTGTCGCTAGTCGCATGAATAAATCAAACTCATTTATACGCTGAAATTGTTCTGACGACTTCGTACGTATTCTGACGGCTTCGTACGTATTCTGACGACTAAATCGCTGCCACTGTAACCACTCCCATTGCAAATATTGAGTTTGAATTTCACCTGATTTTATCAAAAGTCGTCAGTGCAAAATATCGCTAGAATACGCATCCATAGTAACCGTACCCTAAGCTAACTCAAACCAATCAATATATGAATACACATCTATTATTTAAAAAAATTCACTTTCGGCAATTGTTGGTTATTTCAAGTTTTGCTTCAACTATTATATTTTGATGAAATGTGCCAATTAGATGCATTAACTTAATTTTTCCTCATTTTCTGTTAAATATTCAATTTTCCCCCCATTTCCCTAAGCAGTGCTCATTTCTCCCAGATATGGGGGAATTCCCCCATCAGTGGCAGCCCTGATCCTAAGATATTTGTAGTTGGTTTATACTATGGCTTATCGAAGCCTTCTGTTGTGTTTGAATATTACAAACATTTATATTCTTCTTGAAGTTTGATTTGGAATAAACAATTTGAAGCTTAAACTTATAATAAATTATTTTAATTGTGACGCACCTGTACGTCAATTCATCAAGAACCTTAAATCTCATAATGCTTACCAAGGTAGTGTGGTGCACTACTGTAGATTGAAAGGTGTAGTTTTTCCTAGGTAAATTGCTCTCCTAGATCTAATGAATCATTCTTAGAAAGTGAACTGTCAGAGCATCACAAGGGTAAATCCCCATTAAGGCATTAACTAAATTTGAAAGTAGATTTAGTTAGTGATGTGGTACTTGATCCTATGCATTTAATTTATTTATGTGTTACTAGGAAATTATTATCTTTGTGGGTGAAAGCCAGCGAAGGTAATATCTAAAGTAATTTAGGTAATCAAATTATCTCACAACTATCACATAAACTTATTAGCTACTCAAGAGTATGTTCCTTCTGAATTTTGGGTGAGATCTCTTCTACAGATTCAAAGCAATAGAATTCAGAACTTTTCGTATTTACTTACACTGGGCCATTTGTTCTGCAGAAGTTAGTTGACGAAGAATTTCTTGATGCTATCTGCTGCGGTTATAATGTTATCTCGGAAATATTTTGCAGATAATATCCAATTAGCTCGCTCTCTTCTCATTAAATTCGTTAACTTTTATCAGGTTGTACGGAAGAGAGAATACAGTCTACAATGTGCACTGTCTTATACTTTATGTGATGTATTTGAGATATTTGGTAACCTTTTGAAAGTCATTTAGGAAAATTGAAGCGTGCTGTTCGGCAACCTAAATTCATAGTAACTCAATTAGTTAATCGAATCAAAGAGCAAGAGCAACAATCTGTTTTACCTTCTAAATCTTCTGTAGTCCATGAAAATGAACAGGTAAAGAAAATTCACAGAGAGGAGCCTATCATACATTACGTAGACATGTGATCAATTCATAAGAAATTTATTGAATGATACTGTAATGACATTTATATTCGAGATTGTGGCATTAAGATAGGTGATGAAATTAGAATAGTTACCAATTTCATCAGGAATAGTGATGGCTGTATTTTGGTTGGCTATCGTCCATTTAGAATAAAATTTCATTTATAGACCACTCCTGTTCATTCCTCTTATCCTGGTATCTATAAATTCACTTGTTTAGAGAATAACTCTAAATTCAAGAAAATAAGTGAAATTTGTATGAAGTAGCTACAGCTAAACTCATAGTAAACCAAAGTTACAAAGACAATATAAGATAGACGCTCAACTTGATAGCGCACATGCAAGAATAATAACAACCAATCAGAAGCGATCGGTAGCATGCGTCACACCAAACAAGAGCAAACGTGAGACTCTTCCCCCCCGCCCCCCCTCCTCCCCACTTGAAATTCACAAGAGGGATAATTTTTTGTCTTACCGTGTGAACTCGTTAGAAATAGAAAAATATCCTCTACTGATTAGATAATTAATTATTTTATTATTAATTAAATCTAAAAGTTCAATTTAGTATTCTAAATGTAATCTACCCCCTTTTAACGAAGAATAGTCATAACGAGGTATACCAAGCCCTAGTTCCAGAGTATGTCCTACAAGTCGTCTAAATAATTGAGGTACGTTCGTATGGTCGGCAAATAAGGTCAGTATGGTCGTCAAAATAAACCAGCCTCTGGCTGTCGTCACGTCATACAGAAGTAAAATAGTTCATAAATTAGGCAACGCAAAATGCAGGTAACCGTATGGATGGGCAATTGGGCATGATGTTAAGAATAATTCAATAAATAGGCATCCATGAATAAGAGAGCTACACAATCGGTCTGCTTTCAGCTTATACATGAATATATAGACTATATAGCAAGTCATGGTAGAACTGTAGAAGAAAGAGGATTGATAGAAATGGCGCCAAACTAAATAAAACGGCCAAAACTTAAATGCCACATTATAACAAAAAGAAGACCTACCTAGAGTCTAGAGATAGCCTCGGGACAATGAGGGGGGGGGGAGGATCGGCAATAATGATTTTAAACCCATGGTCTGATAATCAGACCTCCTGCCCCCCCGAAAATAGGATACAGAAACATTCCATCAGAAAAAAAAATATTTATGTTTTATTCTTAAATATAATATCACCTAAAAGGGTATTCATAATTGATTGAATCGGGGGGAGAAAAGCACTAAAAGGCCAGCCATTAGAGAACTTCCACTGATTATGACTGATCTAAATTCAGCAGAGATAATAGATATAGAGAGGAACCTGTTGTTCTACACACAGGACAACATAATAAGTTAAAGAGTAAAATCATACTAATATAATGGGGAGAGTGCCGGGCGTTCTCTTCGGTACCCACTTTAATCCCCACTGATATAAAATCAGCAGAGATTTGGAGTGGGACCTACTGGGAGGGCGTAAGAGAAAAAATATAATGGGGAGAGTGCCGGGCGTTCTCTTCGGTACCCTCTTTAAACCCCACTGATTCAAAATCAGCAGAGATTTAGAGTGAGACCTACTGGGAGGGCGTATGAGACAACATATAAATATTATGGGGAAACCAGAAGGGTTAGTTGATAGATGGAGCCTATTCGATGTAGCTGCATCTATCAAGCTGAGCATTCAAAGAATCGACCGCTTTACTTACTCGGTATTTTCCCTTTGCTCTACCCTTCTGGTCTGTGAATAGGAATGACCTATGCCTTGCTACTTTTGCAGACATATCACCATTTAGATAGATATCGGCAATTTTGTCTAGCGGTTTTGGGCAATTTGCTAGCTTTGGCATGCAAAAGTTACTTAAGGTACGCATGTCTAAGGTGCCGTGTGCTTGATTTTCTTTTTTTTGACTTTTCATAACGTCAAAATACGTTTCTGCAATAGCTTCTGACCCGCCAATATTGTAAGCTACATCAAGCACACAACAACCCTCTCACCCCATCAACTGGAACAATTTCTCTTGCTCATAAATAGCCTTCCAGAGTTCGATTTCCAGAAGGCTGACAAGGAGTGGAGTTTCTTGGTTATTCAGTTTTATAAGAAATCTATTCTCCAAAAGAAACTTACTTTCCACTCCCTGTGGAGCAATAGAAAATGCTTCAACATAACAATCTTCATTTCCATGAGAGAGTAACTTACCTTTGTTGGCACCTTCCTCCAAAACAAACAGTGTTTTGCCAATCTTTTGGAAATGCTGGCCCTAAATTAACGAAGCAATTCCTGTTTTGATTGCATCGTGAATCTTTTGGGCCATCACTTCTTGGATTGCCAAATCACTGTTTGCAACGTGAGGAAGGGTTGCAACATAAGAAACAAAATCAGAAAAAAAACTTCTACTGTCACGGAACTATTTTAGGACTGAATAGAACCATGTGAAACTGTTGAAAGTTTTATTCCTCACTGATAGACGTGACTGCAAAGACACAAAAATACCTATATTAGTTACAAAAAATTTTAGTTACATAATTACGATGAACAAAATGGAAAGCACGTATATAAAGTACAAGGGACTTAACTGAAGAAACAGGGCAGGAAAGTGGCTCTTGATGAATAGGTTCACGAATAAATAGATGCCAATATCAGCAGTGTGATATTACAGGTTACACAGAAAGACGCGAAGAAAGATGAAAAATATTTATAGTAAATTGACACTAAACTATCTAAATAAGAGACACATCGTGAGTATAGCACTATCACGCGAAGTTAAACTTAAGTTAATTGCGGCGTTAGTAAACTATAATGGTAGGATATAATAACACTAGAATAGTACACACCTAGCTACTGATATGAACATCTATAAAGTTTTAACTTTTGCCATAAAACTACATTAGACAAGAAATTTATCTAAGAAAAATATGGCTGCATAGTTCTAAACACTTTTAATAATATACCGAAGCATTCAGAATTGTTAATATACTACACTTTGACTAATAGAGAGATTTCCATTTTATAGTAAAAAGATTACTAATTTAGAAAATATGATATAGAGTTATATCAGTCAAGGGGGCCTTTCCCGAAATACCGATCATGTACAAGATATTGATACCTAACACTAAAATATAAATACTAAACTAACTAACAAACAATACGTAACACAGATTAAATAATATAGAACGGAAACTTCACTCACTCGATATGGGGCTTCCAAGTTTCTATATGGAACAATTAGATTGGCTAGGGAAATTTGGATATTGTAGAGTCACTATAGTTTTATTACTGTCTATGCAGATGGCTGGAGTTAAACTGACAGTATTAGGATTGACTAGTATTTGAAGTGAGTTTTAGAGGTAAATATTGAGTTGTCAGATGTGCGGTACAGTTAAATATATGAATAAATGAAATGACATGATATGATATGAAGAAAAACTGGACTGCCGTCACATCTACCATAAAGGGCCAATCCAATTTCATCGTAGGCAACACGGCGTTTGCCTACGGGACGTGCACCTACTAACAACTTAACAATAGAAGCAAGGTCCAAGCATTTGCTGATCTGAGTGAGAGACCAGTCTATACAGAGACGCTGTCGATAGCGGAGGCTTCTCAGCAGGTCAGCGCGCGTCTGGTCAGCGTCTTGCTCACAGTCATACATCTCACGAGCAGACCAGTTGTCCGAAGTCACGTTTTTTTGGGTTGTGGTAACTTTGCCACGTGTTCTTGAACCCCTGAGAACTTCCTTCTCCTCGACCGTTGTGGTAGTCCCCACTTTCAAATAACCTTCAAGGAGATTGACTCCTGCAAAAAAATAAGTCATTAATAATGTGTAATTTCTAGCAACTGATTTTCATCAGAAAATCTCGTTCAGATTGCAAAAAAAACATGCAACATTGAAGATACCAACAATAAAATATACAAATATTGGATTATGCATTATTCTTTGCCACCTTCAAAAAGTAATTAACTCTATAACAACGGTTGACAGCAAATTTACAACGAAGAACAATATAACTCGCAAAGTAGTACCAGCCCTATTCCTATTAGCACACGTATAGGGTTATATACTGAGCTCGTATTCAGTGTGAAAAACATGACAGGACGGTAGGAAACGTAGGATATACAGTAACAAAACATGAATATGTTTCAAAACAAAATTCTGAGAAATTAATTTCAATAAAAGAAATAACGTTAAATTTATACAGTATATTCTATTAGCTGAAAATTAGGATATATTTTCACCTTGGAACTTGTTTTGAGCAATATCATTACGGTGAATGCTTAGCCTTGGGGTATTGATAAGGTCTTTAAAGTCCATCACAGCATAGTGATCTATTAGCAGTTGTACATACAATGGTGCCTTTGCAGGCGGACACCGTGTACCTTGTAGTACCACCATGACTGACTTCAATGGCTCCAGTAGGTCTAACATGGCGTTCAGGTCATAAGTAAAATCCCGAAAAAAAAAACAGATCGAATTATTCATTTTTCAAGTCTTCCCAATTCTATTTAGAGGATCAAAAAAATTCCATTAAACAATTTTAATAGAATAGAATTCAACGCATCTATATTTGATGATCTACATTCAAAAACTATTATGTAATCAAACAAAATTAGCTTACCATTTCCATCAGTTTGTATTTTTCTTTATTGTCCGGGTCTCTTTTTGCCTGTGGGCGAATGGCCCAGAACCCCTGACACAGTGCCTCATAGCTCAAATGTATTTTCTGCCACTGCTCCATTGCTGAGCTGGCAAATCTGCATGAATACGGGATACATTGTAATATAACTGATTAATAATATCTAAGTACTAGGTACTTGAAATTAACTACCTGCTAGTCGTGCTGAAGAATAAACGTATTATCCGCTAATGTAACACACAATGCCTTTATCTTGCTTGGTACATAAAGCTTTCAGTAAATAGATACGAACTACTGATCAACGTATAAATATATCAATGAATTTAACTAATAGAAACGAATATTTTTGAGTTATTTATAATTATTAAATCCAGTATCATTTATAGTCATATTTGGTGGGATACATACTTAGTTATACAACATATCAAATAAAGCTCTACCATACATTTTTAAGCACTAACCTTTGTGTTGCAAACTGCATAGGGATGTGTAGAACCAGGTTTTGTTTTTTAGCAATCGCCGTCACAGTATGGAACCCTTTGCCATGGCCCATAAGATGGTTAAAGAGATTGCACCTATCAATGAAGCGACTGAAGTGCAATGACGAAAAAGATTCTCTTTTGCCTAGGCGCACATCGCCTACTGCCAAATCAAGATAATGTGCAGCATCCCAGCACACAGGAACTGCGAATTTATTTTCGTCTGTGATGCCAATCTTTTTTCTTATCGCCTCAGTGAACTTGGTTGTCACATATTGGCCGTCCACACAGACACCTGAAAATAATATGCAATAATTAATTGATAAATTAGATTTAATTAATTGAATGCGTCACTATGAACCAAAACTGATTTCTAGATTTTCAGGTTAGTATGGGTAACTTCCAGCTAGTTTATTGTAAGAAAAGTTGGATAGGAAAAAAGGTCAGGAATACCAGCAAGAGTCTTGTGAACTGAGCATACTTGTCCAATACAAGTCAATGCTAAAATAATTAATCATTCAAATATTACTTGACAGTCTTGCAATAACTCACTTGTCAAATATGTCATGTGTGACAGAGGCAGACCTATACGAGTGGCAATGTTATTCATGATATCTGATGCCAACTCTGAAGCGCTGCCACCTTTAATGACATTGCCAGTTTCAACGTCTTCTTCCTGACCAAACGCCCCCGTCAGGGGCGCGGTCCCTCCTCCGGCTCCCGACCACCGCAGCCCCTCTGGTGCCGAGCGAGGTTGGCCGCCGACTACTCCCGCCTGCAAAAAATGCACATAACCCTCTTAGTTCTAAAACCCCTTACTGCTAATTCTACCCCTACGTCTTCCCCCCCCTCCTCCACCCGTAACCCTACCCCTGCCCCCCCCTACCTGCCCCCCCCCCGGATCCCATACCTGCCTACAACTCCTTACATGCCTAGCATAATTTGCCCGACTAACTACCCTCCTACACTTATGGCATTCCCTCCTATTCCCATCTACTGCTACCCCCCCACCACATGTTTCCCTGTGGTTCTTCCTAGCCCCCTCAGTCTCTAAGCTTACCCCACACCTATCACAACTAAACCTAACCCTAACCTCAGCTAACCTATGCATCCTTTTCTCATGCACCACTAACCCTCCCCCCCCCCCTAGACTTACATACTTTGTCACACCCTTCCCAGTGACACCTAAAACCCTCTACCTCTTCCCTTCTATCCTGAGCTACTACCCTATCTACCTTTTCTTCCCGTCTACCCCATTCGTACTTATGTCCCTGCTGCCTCTCCCATAGCTCCAAATGCTCCCTCCTCTCCTTCACAATCTTCTTCCACCCATCCCTATCTCCCACTAACCTCTCAACATCCGTATAGTCCACACCTGCCTCCCTAAGTAACCTCTTCCAATACAGCCCCGTCTTCCTCTTCCTACCTTTCTTTTTCCCCAATCCTTCTAGTCCCTCATACCACCCTAACACAGCTGCCTTAACCTGCCTATCGTTCCCCATCCTCATCACATGCCCTAACCTTTCTAGTACCCTCACTTCTATCTTAGTCCTAATCGATCTAATCCCTAACCTGGCCCTAACATCCCACATATTCTCCCCCCTACTTTCCATTTGCCTTAGTGGCTCCCCATTCCTATTACTCCAAACATACCTATACTTCCTATCTATCCAACTCTGTAACTTCTTTATATCCTTCCCCCACCAAACCCTAACACTACAATCAAACAATAACCCACTCTCTACACAACCCTCTAAAATCTTACCCTGCCACTTCTTACTTAGCCTAGATCCCTTTAATTGCCCCTTAACCTTAGCCCATAACCCATTTGCCCGTCTAATCCTATTCCTACTATCCTCTTCAGGTCCCATCCAAGATCCTAGCACCCTAATTCCCTCACTATCTCTATCCCCAAAAACTAAAACCTCTTCCTTATCTTCGTTATTCCTCTCCTCAAACTTACCCATAACCTCCTTAATCTTCCTTACTCCCTCTTCTAATTCTACCCCCTCACCTATAATGGTAGTGTCATCTGCAAAGAGTGACGATGTCAAGGTCAGACTCTTTGCCTCCGAGCACCCCTTTTCCCACCTACCTTCTCCCGCGAAAGACCCCCCCCGGTATCCAGTGCCACTTTATTCCCACCCTTTCACCCCCTAGCTCCCTTCTAGCTTCCTCCGCCTGTCTGATCACCGCTTGGTGAAAAACGTTAAACAGAACAGGCGAAGTTGCACACCCCTCCCTCAAACCCCTAGCTGGCACCCATTTCTCACTAACCCCCTCCTTTCCCCTAACCCTATATTCCGTCGTCTCATGCAAATCCTTAATTACCCTTAAACAATTCCCACCTAACCCATACCTATCTAAAATGCCCCACAAGCAAGGCTTATTTACTCGAGGATATGCCTTCCTCAAGTCCAGAAGCCTTGCCTGTGGTTCCCTATCCCCTTGACCCCCTGTCCTAAGCCCATAATCACTAACATCTTCCCATATCCTCACCATGACCTGGGTCGCGTCTGCGGTCGACCTTCCCCTTCTAAAACCTGCCTGATTTTCATCAACTAACCCTAACTCTTCTACCCACCATCTAAGCCTCTTAGAAATAACCCTACACACAGAGAAATCGAAGCATATTTTAAAGAAAAACTATCTTCTTTAATTTATTTTCTTTGGTTGAAAGTGTTACTAGAGCTTTAGATTAAAGAAAGTAGCTTTCTTTGGATGCATTTTGATGCATATTTCTTTCCTATTAATCTTTTATTTATTTCTCTTAAAGCTTTTCACTGATGAGTCGAATATTTCTTTGTTACAAATCTGTTCTGTTATTGTCTCAAATCGAAATATTGCTTTGAAATTTTCGCGGGCTTTCCTGAAGTGAGCGTCATATCATTAAGTTCGTTGAAGTGATCAAGGTAGGTTCTCAGTTAGTTGCTCAGTTATGAATCCTTTCGTATATAAATTAGATATTTTCATTTATTTATATAATTATACTGAATTATTAGTTGGCAAAGCATAGTTTTTAGAACTTGGTCACCATTTTTCCTTTAATTATAAATGTTAATACTGGTAACTAGGTATTCATAGGTTCACAGTGTCCTGCTACCTATTTACTTGAGAAATTTAAATGCTATTTCATAGGTGACTTCTTCCTTTCATTACCCTTTAGTAATGAACTAGGCTAACGTAAGTTACAACTTAACTGAAAATCTATCTCACTGCGCCTGAAATAAGTTAGGTACAGGTAGTTTTTTATCCCAGCCCAACCTACTCTTATTGTTTATTTACCTAACCTAAGCTACCTATACCTAATCGCTATTTGTTCTTATTATAATGTTTACCTTAACTAGTAGTACTATCAATTATTCAATATATTGTATGTAATGAATTAAAGTTTGTTAACTACCTAACTTAGGCTAACTAGAGTTCAGTTAAGATTGTGGCTCCAGTGTTTCAAAGTGCCAGTCTGCAAAATATGGAACATTTTTCAAAGAGTTTCTGAGGTGAACCTAAACAATATCTTAGAGATATTTTAGAACCATTGAAGAATATCTTTAATTGAATCCTATGTTACCATTAATTTAGCTGAAGGAATTTTTATATACTCAAAATTTCAGAGAGATAATCAGTGATAATTTTTGAATTTTCATCTGAGAGTAGGTAACTATCACAAATTTAAATCACCAAAAGTCATATGGTCACATTATTCAGAGCAGGGTGATATATTTCTAAACTTAGTGATAATTTAAAAAATCTGAAATTTCATTATTTTAGCTCCCAAGTTACCTATATAAAATAAAATTTTGAATTAAAAATGGGTGGATATGTGTACAAAGGAAAAAAAACTATTTACTATTGAATCAATATAAATTAAGTTATCTATTGCTCCTAAACTTCTACCTAATAGCTACTTATAAGGCTATTAATGATTTGATAAGATCTAATTTATATTTGAAAATTTGAAAATATCTAATTCTTAGGAATTTCTAAGCCAATCTGTTGAAACTGGTAAAGTGTTCACAATAGCAGAGATTACTTTTTTTGTGTTTATATGATTAATATTGGAATCATCAGCTCCCAAAATCAAAAATCAATGATAATAGTTAAATATCACACTGATGCTGATACAGAGTAGCTCTCCAGATTTATTTATCCTAACCAAATTATTGGCAATTACTTGGCTAGGATTCTCATACTCTATTAGTTGGGGAAATTGTCACAATTGAGATAGTTATATAACTTATATTTCCTCTTAGTCCTCTGCAGAATATGGGATATTTTAAAAACTTCTTTAACAAATAGTGAAATAATTCATTTGTTTTCAATTTCTTTTAAATTAATTAAGTTGCCTGAGTCCTGAAATTTAATGTTTGATGCCGTAAATGTCTTTAAATTATATGAAATGAAGTTAACTTTGTTTGAACATTTAATTTTTATTTTCAGGTGGAACTTCACTGCATTATATCTACAGAAAAAGACTGACCAATATTCACACAAGTGGGAGAAAGTGCACTGAACTTTATTCTAAAGTCTTGAAAAGGATAAAAGTTTCTAAGAGGACACAAAAATTTCTGATCAACTGTTCAGGTGTGTTATAGCTACCTATAACTAAGCCAACTTAGTCATTACATTAGGATCTATTATTGTATATGAAATATGAAACAGTTAATTTAAAGTGATTTTTTTTCTTCAGAGGATGAATATCAAGTTCATATATTCTGGAGGTATGCTTCGTCTACAGCTGGAGGAGATCAAGAATAGGGTGAATGTGTGGAGACATACATCTTCTGAATGGGAAGAAGATCTTATGCTTCTGCTGAGTGTAATTTCATTGCTATATTATTTCAATATATTGCATATAAAACTTCATTTATGTTATTTCTTCCTCAATCTATCTACAAAACTATCTTAAAAGAAAGAAATATTTATTGTGAAGCATGTAAGTCTTTAGAAAGAAGAACCAGTTTGTTAGTATAAAAGAAATTATTATTTTTTAATAAATATACATTATATTAGAGTGAAAGAAAGCTCTATTATATGTAAAGAATATTTATATTATAAATAAAGATACTAATTCATTGGTTTAAATAAATATTACTTTATATTAAATCTTTGATGCATTTATACTAAAGAAAGATATATTTATTGCAAAGAAAACATTTATTCTATTCAATGAAAAGTTTTCTTTATGGAGAAGAAATAAAATATTTCTCCTAAACCACTCCTAGATTTGAAATAAATAACTAATTTTATTTTGCTACAAAGAAAATTCTAAGATTTAAATCGTATTTTTCATTTGACTCAAAGAAAAGAAATCTTATATGTGAATAAAAATTTTATTTGTCCCAAAACTAGAACATATTTTCTTTACCAGAAAGAAAATAATTAATTAATGCATATATAAAGTGACTTTTTTCTTTGGGAGAAAGAAAAAATTTTCTGTGTGTAGCTAGAATCCTACTTCCCATAGCTAACAGACACACCCCCCTATAATTATTCCTATCTCCCTTCTTGTGTAGAGGCACCACTAATCCCCCCTTTAAACCCTCTTCCACCTACCTGCACTTTCCCTAAACATAAACTGAACCATCCTAACTACCTTTTCCTTAACTTCCCTACACGCATTCCTGATATAACTTATCCTAACCCCATCTTCCCCAGGCGCAGAATCTTTGATCTCCTTGATCACCTCCTCTATCTCCTCCTCTCCCGGCTCCTCATTCATTAGTTCGTTTGCCTCTTCTGCTTGCCTGCTCCCTCTTAAATCCCTAACTCTACTTAATACCTCTTCTAAAGTTTCCCTATCTTCCTCATACCTATCCCTCGATACTGCCTCAAAATGTTCCTTAAATTCCCTATTTGTGATTGTAGTGCTAGCTGGTGCCTTCCATCCCCTAGTCCCTAAATTCCTTAAAATTCTATACATATCCCCTACTTTTCCCCTCCTACTAGCATCCTCGCACTCCCTAATCTTCTCCTCCCACCATTCCCTCTCCCATGCTCTAAGACTATTCTTTAAATTACTACGTGCTAATCGTACCCCTTGCCTAACCTCTTCTAATTCCCTATTTAACCTATCTTCTACATCTCCCCCTCTATTCCTTAACCTAGCTCTATACTCCTGCCTACCTACTACCTCATTCCTACTCTCTACCCACCTACCTATTTCCCTCCTCATTATTTCTATTTCCCCTTCTCTACCTATTGTCCATGGATTTATTACCTTCCCATCCCTCCTACCACATACCTCATCAGCTATTTCTATTAATAATTTCCTAATCTTATCCCATTCCATTTCCCCTAAGTCCCCGTCCTCCCAATCTACCTCACTAAACTTTTCTCCCGTCCTTCTACTAAACTCCCTACTCTTCCCCTAATCTCCCAACACCTCCCATTTAATGTTAGGTGCCCTTTCTCTTCTACCCCCTACCTCCCTCCATCTCTTACCCCTATACCTTATCACTAGTTTCTTAGGCCTATGGTCAGAGAAAGTAATTTCTCTGACCGTCCCTACACTCCTAACTAACCTATGCCTTTCTACTCCCTTAACCATGAACCCATCTAACTCATACCACCTCCTATACACGTTACTAAACCAAGTCCCCCTATTCCTATGTGTCATGAAACTATTTACCCACGCTAACCCCTGTTCCTCACACCAATTAACTAGATCTTCCCCCGCAATACTCCCTGGCCCTATCCCAAACTTCCCACTCACCCCCCTTCTCTGCCTATTTGACCCTACATTAGCATTAAAATCCCCTCCTATTACTAATACCTCCCCCCCGCTAGTCATACTTACCTGATTTTCTAAATCTATTCTATATCTATCCATTCCCTCTAAATCCCTACCCCAAATAGGCTGATAAGCAGCGACTAATCTAAGGCCCTGGGGGGTGACTGCTGTCACCCTCTCTCCTAACCATTTCTTCTGACCCTCCCTCTTCCAACTATCTAAAGCTTCCCCTCTAAGAATTATCCCTGACTTCCTACCGTGAACTAAAGCTATTTGGTCCCTATCATCTCCTAGCCAAATTACCCCCTCCTGGTCTGAGTTAAGCTCAGAAACCAGGACCATCTCCCATCCCCGTCTAACTATGTACTCTAAAATTCTACCTAACCTTCTCCTATTGTGATCCCTTAATGAAACTCTTTGTAAATTCCATGTGACTATTGTGGCTTCCCTCCTATTCTCACCCCCACCCACCCCTATACTTCCCACCCTTCTATTTCTATACCTACGACTATTTCTAACCCTTCTTCCCTCCCCACGACGTCTCCTCCCCCTGGGCATAGGTCCAGGGTTTGGATGGATCGTCCTAAGACTTACCTCTACTAGCAGCCGACAGTGTCTGCCCGACACCAGAGGTACCCCAGTGGATCGGTCACCGAAAGTGCCCTCGCCGTACAGATGTTTAAGGAGGTTGGCAGGCTGGCTGGACCGGCCTCCCTCCGTAGTCCCCCCGGGGGTGTGAGGCCTCTCCCCTCTCGGGGAATCCGCCCCACTCCTTTCCGGGTGGCCCGGTGGTCTATTGGCCGCATCCGGAGACAACCCCGGAGCGTTCCCCCTCGCTCCACGTGGAGGCTGCCCACCAAGCGAGGGCAGCCCGTCAACGTCCTCTTCCCCGTTATCTTCGTCATCATCATCAGGTAGATAAACGAGTGGCGCACCCACCAGGAAAACGTGTTTTTCTCCTTTATAGACCGCCACTAACAGGATCGCCTGATTTGTCTTTCGTTTGATGGTTGATTTATCAGCAGTGACAACGAAATGGGGTGGAAGGCAGTGGCGTAAGTAGAGTGTCTTTTACCTTTTGGCAGAGATGTATTGTGGTCGCCTTCATCATGTCTCTCAATACCTCACTGAAAAATAAAAATGTGTTTAAATTTTCACCATCCATATGTTAGTATTGAAAATAATATAGAACCAGTTAGTTAATTGCTGAAACAATGGA
The DNA here is from genome assembly GCA_947561585.1 of Caprella mutica. Lineage (NCBI taxonomy): Eukaryota > Metazoa > Arthropoda > Malacostraca > Amphipoda > Caprellidae > Caprella > Caprella mutica. Next base: position 118,579 of record CANNZV010001881.1, read on the forward strand.
AAGTGAAAGAGACTAAAAACTATTAATTATATGAAATATCTCAAATCTAAATTACTAATATGAAATAAAAACAAACCTTTAATGGCCAATATCTCCTCCAATTAACTGAACTGCTGACAACCATGAAGTAAAATTCATCGTTGCTGTTTTTGTCAGGATGCATTGATTTGCAAGTACTGCAATGTTCCTAGCAATTTTTCTTTTTTTTTCATTTTTTCGATTGACTTTACAGCAAACTTTTCTGTAGACTCATGAAGAGTCGTTTTCATATGCCTTTGCAGGCCACTTTTAAAGGTGTACCAGGTCTGCCGTTGACTGTCTTCGCATGCCGTTCCTCTCCTATACAGCTCTACCCGTTCCACTGGGACAATATGGCCAGTGGCATAAGAGTTTGCCCCAAACGACTTCTTCACATTTTCAGAAATATTGCCATCTCTGATGAACGTATGGCAAGTTCTGCAAGTAACCATAAAATTGGTGGAACCATGGGGTTCCACTGAAATGTTTATGGCAGAACATTTTTCAATTTCCATAAGATTTGCCATCGAACTTATGTTTATTGGTTCATTGGTAATGGTATTCCTTGTTTCTGGTGGCTCAACTGATTTGCCATTAAATAGAGCTGATATGCTTGATTTCAGTTCCTTCATGTCGGCAGTATGAGTCTCCATAAAACTGCGGTCCAAAGAGACAGAAGATGAAGATGTAGATCTTGTCCTTGGGAACCGCAATTTCAAAATAAAATGTAAAACAAGAGAAATAATAAAAACTGCCATTTTCAGTTCAAGCTTTCGATTTATTCAAAAATCATCCTCAGGAAACCTAATTTTAACCTAAAAGATACACAATTTATATACTCTAATCTCCTATCTAGGATACAGACTATTTATAAATAAAACTTAATTCTATCTTTAATTACAATATAAATAAATACATAACGAAATGAAAATAAATTACAAAAATAAATCATTTTAAGATAAATAATTCCGTAGAAGCCCCTTGTGAATTGAGTTGGGGCTTCTGATCATAAATAAAAATTGATTCCAATGTCCTCGAATTTAAAGTATTGCAGGAAGTTAAAATTTTGAAATCTTTTTCTGAAAATGGATGATTATGGTCGAAAGAATGTTCTAAAATTTTACTATTTTCAGGGTTAGATAAAACGGTAATGGGGTTTCTGAAGGAAACCCCTCTGTGTTGACTAACTCTCACCTTTAGTTGTTTCCGTGTTTCACCTATATAGGCCGCAGAACACTGTCCGCAAGTGAATTTGTATATAACATTGGAAACAAGTAAAGGTGGGAGTTTGTCTTTATAATTGAAGATATTGCCGATGGAATTAGATGAATTAATTATGAATTTAAGTTGAATTTGAGGGTAAAACTTATTGATCAATTTTTATTATTTCTCTTGTTTTACATTTTATTTTGAAATTGCGGTTCCCAAGGACAAAATCTATTACTTCAATTATACGTCTAACGTCACCGCTATGGAGAACAAGTGATAAAATTATTTCGTGACTGTGAGAAAACAGATTTCAAGATTAGGAAGACAGAAGAAGACATTCATTTTATAACGACGTGCACCGAGAACAACTTAACTCCTAAATTTGTTAACTTCAAGCTCTACTCTAATAGGATTCGATGCACCTCCTCCTACAGAAATTTCCAGAAGAAGCTCCTAGATGATGAATTAAAAGTAAAACAATCTGAAAAACGGGTGTTATCATCTAAATTTTCAATACTATGTAGTAATCTGCAATCAAAACTCTCTTGGATTGATTTCAACCATATTTTTAGCTACATCAGCAACAATAACACCAAGAAAATAAACTCTGTGAAAGAAACGCATAGGCGGAAATAATTCAAGCTAGGACTATAAACTGCTAGAGAAGAGTTAGACCCTATGAAACTTATCTTCAATTTTTCCAGTAGATGATTAACTTCAGATGAAATTAGTGCATTAGCTCATGGATTAAAATTTGGACTTCCCCCAAAGAAAATTAACTACCACAAATTTTTCCTTTCTTTCGAAAAACTGTTCTACGATTTGAAAAATAATGATATATCACCTATCCACCCTGAAGGATTAAATAGAGTTAGAACTTCCTTGAAAAATATTGCATACAGCACTTTCTACTCATTTAATCCATTTAGTCTAAACCCTGATAAGAAATTAATTAGCACTCTTCAAAATTTAAGTAAAGACAAGGATTTAGTCATTATGAAACCAGATAAAGGAAATGGTATTGTTATTTTTGATAAATCAAACTACACACGAAAGATGGAAGAAATTATTTCGGACACAACTTAATTCAAAATTATCAACGAGGACTGGTTTAAAGTTATTTTGAGACATGAAGACAAAGTTAATCGATTTCTGACTAAATTGCTTAAGGAGGGACACATCAACCAGGCTGTTTACGACCATCTTAAACTATCAGGTTCTGCTCCAGGGGTAATGTATGGCTTGCCAAAAATTCACAAAGATAACGTTCCCTTTCGTCCCATTTTGTCTTCAATAGGAACAGCCGGCTACAAAATTTCAAAATTTATTCTTCCATTCTTAACTACTAATCAATATACTGTTCAGGATAGTTTTTCTTTTGTTCAGGATATAGTTAATACTCCAAATAGTGATAACTATGTAATGGCTAGCTTTGATATTAAGTCCCTTTTCACGAATATCTCCTTAAATGAAACTTTAGATATTGCTACAGATACTCTGTATGATGATGATAACTTTAGTGTCCCTCCTTTTTCAAATTGTATTTTAAGAATCTTTTAGAGTTAGCTGTTAAGGAGGTGCTATTTATTTTCAACAATGTATTGTATTCTCAGTTTGATGGAGTAGCGATGGGAAATCCCTTAGGTCCAACGCTAGCGAATGTTTTTCTGTGTCATCATGAAGTTACTTGGCTAGATAATTGTCCTTCGGACTTTAAACCACTAGTTTATAAACGTTACATTGATGATACTTTCATTCTTTTTAGACACAGCTCTCACATAACAAAATTCTTAAATTATCTAAATTCTCAACATAGCAATATTAAATTCACTTGTGAGACTGAAACTGATTCAAAACTTAGCTTCCTTGATGTTTTAATTACTAGAGAAAATAATGAATTTGTAACTTCTGTATTTCGCAAAAAAACATTCACTGGCCTTGGTATGAAATATAAATCTTTTGTTCCATTTAATTTTAAGACTAATATTATTTCATGTTTGATTTATAGGGCTTTTAGGATTTGTTCTCGAGGCACGTTGTTTGAGAATGAATAGTCATTTCTTAGGGATTACTTTTTGAAAAATGGCTTCACTTGCAAAATTATTGATACTGTATTTAGGAAAACTTTGAATAACATTTATCATTCAAAACCTGTAGAACTTAGTTGTGATAGGAAGCCAGTTTATGTTATGTTAGAGTATTTAGGGTTTGTTTCCAATGTCCTCAAACGTAAATTATCCATTTTGATCAATAAGTTTTACCCTCAAATTCAACTTAAATTCATTATTAATTCATCTAATTCCATCGGCAATATGTTCAATTATAAAGACAAACTCCCACCTTTACTTGTTTCCAATGTTATATACAAATTCACTTGCGGACAGTGTTCTGCGGCCTATATAGGTGAAACACGGAAACAACTAAAGGTGAGAGTTAGTCAACACAGAGGGGTTTCCTTCAGAAACCCCTTTACCGTTTTATCTAACCCTGAAAATAGTAAAATTTTAGAACATTCTTTCGACCATAATCATCCATTTTCAGAAAAAGATTTCAAAATTTTAACTACCTGCAATACTTTAGATTTGAGGACATTGGAATCAATTTTTATTTATGATCAGAAGCCCCAACTCAATTCACAAGGGGCTTCTACGGAATTATTTATTTTAAAATGATTTATTTTTGTAATTTATTTTCATTTCATTATGTATTTATTTATATTGTAATTAAAGATAGAATTAAGTTTTATTTATAAATAGTCTGTATCCTAGATAGGAGAGTATATAAATTGTGTATCTTTTAAAAAATGCATATCCGTTTTATGAAATGCATATGCGTTTTATTAAATGCATATTCGTTTCATAAAATGCATATTTCAAGCGAATATGCACTAAATATTTATGTGCATATACTGCATAATATGAAGTGCATATTGTCTCAACCCTAATCATGAGCGTAAGCTGATGATGAAAAATCTTACAATAGTCTTGAGTTATCACTAGGGTTGTGATAAAGGCTTAAAGGTCATTAAAAAATCCTGTGCAGTACAACAACCTAGCGAACACAACAAACTACATTAAATCAAATGAGGGAATGCATCATACAAATTAGCTAATATTAGAAATAAAGTAGAATGAGGTAATATATGATTTAAAAAAAATAAAGGTAAATATTGTATTATTTAAATTGGTGTAACTATAATGTATATTATTTAATATTTTTTTATTTTAATCAATAAATAAAACGAGAAATAACACAGAAAGATGTAACTGTCGGACTAATGACACGTCTCCATTGTGAACGGAGCTAGGACGTTCAGTTACTATAGGACAATTCGGTACCAGATTTTTTGTTCCCAGACGAACCTTATTTTTTAAATTCGAAAGGAGTTAAGATTATAGCAGATAAGTGATAACTAGGGTTGTGACAATATTCTTTTGGCTTAAAGAATTATTCTTTATGCTTTTTAGCAAAAAAGCATATTTTTTGTAAATAAAGAATATTCTCAAAAAGTAAAAAATATGCTTTTATCTAATCAAATAGTTCAAGTGACTGCAAATGAAACAAACTAATTTTGTATGGTTTAATTGAATGATTTAAGAAATATTAGGTTTAAAAGACTAGTTCAGGAAGATACTTTACTGAATCATTGGAACCTATAAGGCGATAATTAGTAATTATAATTTTAATAAGCAGTTAACAACTTGACATCACTGGTTTGATGAGTTGCCATTTCGAGCCACGCTATACTTATTATTGCAAACATGCCTAAAATTGATCAAGGAAGACTGCGAACAAAATTACTCTCGGAATATACTGATTTTGAAGAAGTCAATGGCGTTCTACAATGCAAGTTTTGTAGTATAAAGGTGAGAAAATAAGATTATTCGTAAACTTCTATTTTAAATTTATAGCCAAAATATATTGCTATATTGACTTTTACGTCCTGTTCGATTTTGTGATGTTAGGTTGTAGGATATTCTGTTAGGCTAGTCATTAATATTATGTATTAATTAGTTCACTAAATAATGATTAGGTTTTAAGAGTTGCTCATCCCCGTTTTTCAGGTCGTGAATTTGAAGAAATCGAGAATTTTGCAGCATCTGAGAACTAAAAAGCACAGGGAGAATAAATTGAGACTCCAAGAGAATAATGTGAATGAATTATTAAATGCCATTCCTGAAGGCGAAGAAGTTCAAGAGCAAGAGAATACATCCACGCAGAAAACCTTTACCTTCAATAATGCTCTTTGTAAAGCCCTATTATCTGCAGATATTCCTTTGAATAAATTGAGTTCTGCACCATTCTCTGATTTCTTGGAAAAATATACAGGAAATAAGATACCAGATCAAAGTACTCTTAGAAAGTACCATGTCCAGCATATCTATAACGGCACAATTCAATTTCTACAAAACAAAGTCGCTGGGAAAAAACTGTGGGTGTCACTAGACGAAACCTGTGATGTAGAGCAGAGATCTGTGGCCTGTTTCGTATTTGGTATATTAGGAGAAGAAAATGAACGAAATCAATTCTACCTTGGGAACATGGCAATGCTGCAATCTGTTAACCATTCCACAATAGCAGCATTTTTCAACGATTCGCTCAGAGTACTATGGCCCAACCAAATTCTTTATGAGAATATTTTGATGGTCACAACTGATGCAGCTCCATACATGAGCAAAGCAATGCGTGGGTTGCAAGTTTTATATCCTAAAATGATACA
>CANNZV010001882.1:0-41932 GCA_947561585.1 Caprella mutica
CTGTTTTTTTCAGTGTCAATACCTTCTACATGGGGTACGATCAAGAGCCCCCCCGGTCAAGAGCCCGTCCGGTCATGAGCCCCCCCCCGGTCATGAGCCCCCCTAGGTCATGAGCCCCCCCGGTCACGAGCCCCCCCCCCCCTCCCTGTTTTTTTAATCCTTATTTACCTAGTTAAACAAATGAAGAATTACTTAGATAGAAATAACTGAGAGTTACTAATGTAGTTTGTTGTATCCGCTAATTTGTTGTACTGCACACTTCATGATTGTTTAATGATCTGGCAGGGGGGTTCGAGGGCGGCACGCCCCCCGATATACATATATTTTATGTCTATTCTGTAATGAACTACAAAAGTGTCAATAAGGATTAAATAGTATAGGTAAATAAGGATTTAAAAACAGGGGGGCTCATGACCGGGAGGGCTCATGACCGGGAGGGCTCATGACCGGGGGAGCTCATGACCGGGGGGGCTTATGACCTAGGGGGGCTCATGACCGGGGAGGCTCATGACCGGGGGGGCTTATGACCTAGGGGGGCTCATGACCGGGGGGGCTTATGACCTAGGGGGGCTCATGACCGGGGAGGCTCATGACCTACACCCCTTCTACATAGGCTAGGCAGTTACTGCGCTGTCCTCAGAATAGGGTAAGTTCCAAATTATCAGGCGATTTCAAATTTTCGGTCACGTATGAAATATAGTATATAGCTACCTAATAGCTAATTAAAATAAAAGTTAATTTAATATAGTTTTTCTTACGCGACCGAAAATGTGGAGCCGTCCGATATTTCGGAACTTATCCTAGTATCTTGAGTAAAGTGGTCTGATAATCTATATATTTTAAAACTAGTTGGTGTACCTATAGGTAGGGTTACACAGCCAAATTCGGTTCTTTAATTTCTAATTGTGACCCTATTAAGAGAGTCTCAAAATCATTCTGAAATTAGTTTAGCTATATACTGAATTGTTGAACATCATAATTTAAGCTCAATTTATGATAGGTTCTATTCATTTCACGAGTGCCTTGAAGTCATGATGGTTATTAATGTTTCTGAGATAAGAGACCGCAGTTAGTTAAAGTGCTGCAATTTACCTACTTGACCCTAGTTTTCTATGACTGGGAGAACTCCATCCAGGGAGGTAGTCGGAGGAGAACACCGTCCAGGGTTTTAGCCTTTTGATATATTATACTTTCTTGGTATTTAATTAAAGTCTACATTATGAGTGTATAATGAACAAAATTATGAGGATTAGCTAGAAAAATCCATTGCATTTATTAGAGCTAAATTTATACTGCATCTGAAGATTTATAATTAGTTTAACATTTTATATAAATAATTTACCTATATGAAAGAATTCTCAGTTAATAATTCTTTTCATTTCTTTATTAATATATGGTTTTCTATATTTTCTGAATCTACTTTCAGATCTTGATGAAGAATTGATGAAGTAGATCAACATCATCAACTATCGGAGTCCTCTTCAATTCCTTTGAATGGTTCAGGAACAATTATGCTAGGTCAAAGTAAGTATTTGAAAATATTAGATGATTTCTAAATATGTATTTGCAATATGATTAGCTCTTACTTTTTCATATGCTTTTAGGGATTCCAGACATGAAAAGAATATCGAAGCTGTCGCTATCTCATTACAAAAGGAAAAAAGAGTAGGTGATGTTATTGATAATGTATATGAACGATACTGTGAATTTTTATTCAATATATATTAATATACGAATCTCTTATTTCAGGAATTGGCAACCTACAGTCGTGAAAGAAAGTGACGAGAATTAAAATTAAACTTTTAAATAATAAATCTAAAACTTAAATGTTTATATTTCGTTTTCAATTTGACCTTGGTAATTCTATTAGCATATTTCAATATCAGTGCCTATGAGTAAGATGAATTGCACTAAAATATGGTTTAGAAGATAAAGGCTTTATCATTAATTTATTATTCATTAAGTTATAGTACAATTGCAGCATATCAAAGATTTATCAACTTTTGTAATCTAGCCTGGTTAATTAATTCATCTAGCCTACCTATTTATCACTACGTAAAGTTTTTTATGTCATCTAACTACTTATTTATAAAAAGACCTGATGAGATTACTTATTCAATCTAATCTATTAATTTACAACTGATAACCATATATCAATTCATAGGATCGAAAACATTTCAAAAAGCAAGGATAGGTCTAGGTGATCAATTATTTTTTTAAATTAAAATAGTATGCATATCACAGAAGCAAAAGTAGAAAATAAATGTGAACATGTTAGATTTGGTCCTAGAAAATAAATAGTCTAATCTAATTGATACCGGGACCTAACTCGAGATTATAATTTAATAGAGTAAATATAGTGACAGAAAAAGTCTTGTAAAAAGTCTGGCTACTGCTAACTAGTCCGATATTTCAACCTACACTATAATAGTTAATGTAACCTACACGAGTAGTTGGTATAACCTACACGAGTAGTTGGTATAACCTAAACAAGCAGTGGGTATAACCTACACGAGTAGTTGATATAACCAACACGAGTAGTTGATATAACCTAACCGAGTAGTTGATATAACCTTCATGAGTAGTTGATATCACCTATAAGAATAGTTAATGTAACCTACACGAGTAGTTGTTATAACCCACACGAGTAGTTGGTATAACTTACACGAGTAGTTGGTATAACCTACACAAGCAGTTGGTATAACATACACGAGTAGTTGGTATAACCTACACGAGTAGTTGGTATAACACATAGGAGTGATTGGAGAAACATACACAAGTAGTTGATGTAACCTTGTTCTGTAGTTGTTTTAACCATTACATATAATTGGTTCAACCATCACGAGTAGTTTTGACTATCACAGGTAGTTGTTGTGACCATCGGGAATTAAAAATAATCAACTCACATATGTGTTGTTTTAACCACGTCAATTTAACTCATATTAAATAGTACCTGCAACTCACCACGTAGGTAGGCGCACAGATAAACCATAAAATTTAGTCAAAACAAATCAAATATGATTTGATTCAACTAATCCTTTCTCTCTGTGTACACTAGTTTCAAATATTGATAATATTGAGAACACGTTATTCTTAACGGGCAAGTACACTAGTTACAAATATTGATACCAATGAGAACATGTTATTCTTAACGGGTAAGTACACTAGTTACAAATATTGATACCATTGAGAACATGTTATTCTTAACGGGCAAGTACACTAGTTACAAATATTGATACCCTTGAGAACATGTTATTCTTAACGGGCAAGTACACTAGTTACAAATATTGATACCCTTGAGAACATGTTATTCTTAACGGGCAAGTACACTAGTTACTAATATTGATACCATTGAGAACACGTTATTCTTAACGGGTAAGTACACTAGTTACAAATATTGATGCCATTGAGAACACGTTATTCTTAACGGGCAAGTACACTAGTTACTAATATTGATACCATTGAGAACACGTTATTCTTAACGGGCAAGTACACTAGTTACTAATATTGATACCATTGAGAACACGTTATTCTTAACGGGCAAGTACACTAGTTACAAATATTGATGCCATTGAGAACACGTTATTCTTAACGGGCAAGTACACTAGTTACTAATATTGACACCATTGAGAACACGTTATTCTTAACGGGCAAGTACCCTAGTTACAAATATTGATACCATTGAGAACATGTTATTCTTAACGGGCAAGTACCCTAGTTACAAATATTGATACCATTGAGAACACGTTATTCTTAACGGGCAAGTACCCTAGTTACAAATATTGATACCATTGAGAACACGTTATTCTTAACGGGCAAGTACCCTAGTTACAAATATTGATACCATTGAGAACACGTTATTCTTAACGGGCAAGTACCCTAGTTACTAATATTGATACCATTGAGAACACGTTATTCTTAACGGGCAAGTACACTAGTTACAAATATTGATGCCATTGAGAACACGTTATTCTTAACGGGCAAATACCCTAGTTACAAATATTGATACCATTGAGAACACGTTATTCTTAACGGGCAAGTACCCTAGTTACAAATATTGATACCATTGAGAACACGTTATTCTTAACGGGCAAGTACCCTAGTTACAAATATTGATACCATTGAGAACACGTTATTCTTAACGGGCAAGTACCCTAGTTACAAATATTGATACCATTGAGAACACGTTATTCTTAACGGGCAAGTACCCTAGTTACAAATATTGATACCATTGAGAACACGTTATTCTTAACGGGCAAGTACCCTAGTTACAAAATAATATTGATACCATTGAGAACACGTTATTCTTAACGGGCAAGTACCCTAGTTACAAATATTGATACCATTGAGAACACGTTATTCTTAACGGGCAAGTACCCTAGTTACTAATATTGATACCATTGAGAACACGTTATTCTTAACGGGCAAGTACCCTAGTTACTAATATTGATACCATTGAGAACACGTTATTCTTAACGGGCAAGTACCCTAGTTACTAATATTGATACCATTGAGAACATGTTAGTCCACTATTGTTTTCTTCATTCCTGCCCCACATTAACTTTATTTTCTGAAGCTTTAGAAATAAAGTCGCAACATTTGGCAAATCTGGAAATGATTTCCTCTGCAGACTCGCAACTGCATATTGGATTGTTTCGACTAGCGGGAGACCATAGAGAAGTGAAGGGGAGTAACAGCGTGAAAGCTGCTTTTGTGTAAACATACTGTGTTAAAACTGATGAATTCCCTCAGGTTATACGCGCGTGCAAGAGTATTAATTAAAATTAATAATTCAAATAGAGTAGAGAGTTCAAGTTATGCTTCTGAATCAAAGGCTCCGTAGAAGCAGTTGTCAAATACGAGGAACATGAATGAAGCAGTCAGAAAAGAAAGTGGCTTCATGAACAAAGTTACCTACCAAAATTCGTTAACAAATGGATACATAAAAGCTACTCCGTGAACTTGACTTGAAATTTGACAAAAAAGGGAAGGTCCATCTTGTTGTTAATGGAAAATATTGTCTTAAGAAAAAATCGATAATAGTAAATATGAATATAATCGATTGGGATAGTACTACATATAAGCGGATTATTGAAACTAATCATGGTTACTTAAATTTTATTGTTTATATTTATTGGTAATAATGACTTTAAGGACAATTTCATTCATTTTTCTATAAGGTGTTAGATTCTTTATCTTCGCGATAGAAGTCAGAGGAGAGTTCGAAATGGTCAGACATTTTGCCAGACAACCTGTCACCGGGATTAGAAATCTCTGGAAGTCTTAGACATGTTTTTAAATTTTGGAGATGGATCGAAAATTTGAGTACGTAATATATGGAAACTAATATCCGTATTAATTCATTCATCGCACATTGGATAGATAGATTTATATGATATGATATTGTATTTGTAGCATTTCATTCACATGATTAATAAGAAATTATTGAGTCTAAATTTTAGGTGGCCATGCCAAACAATTCTATCCAGATTTGCCTTCGGTAAACGGTCAAGCAAGAAATAGCTTCCGTTTTTTTACCATCTAAGTAGTGTAGACATTAGGCATCACAGTGCGATTAGTGCCACATGTTGCCATATTATTTGTAACTCTCGGAGAGTATTTTGTAGTCAAGAGATGAGGAGATTTTCGTACGGTCTGTGTGACCATTAAGGTAACTAATGTTCTCTGTGACCATTAAGATAACTAATGTTCACTGTGACCATTAAGGTAACTAATATTCACTGTGACCATAAAGGTAACTAATGTTCACTGTGACCATTAAGGTAACTAATGTTCACTGTGACCATTAAGGTAACTAATGTTCACTGTGACCATTAAGGTAACTAATGTTCACTGTGACCATTAAAGTAACTAATGTTCTCTGTGACCATTAAGGTAACTAATGTTCACTGTGACCATTAAGGTAACTAATGTTCACTGTGACCATTAAGGTAACTAATGTTCACTGTGACCATTAAGGTAACTAATATTCACTGTGACCATTAAGGTAACTAATGTTCACTGTGACCATTAAGATAACTAATGTTCACTGTGACCATTAAGGTAACTAATGTTCACTGTGACCATTAAGGTAACTAATGTTCACTGTGACCATTAAGGTAACTAATGTTCTCTTCTGTATTATAAAGTTGTTAGTTTTTAGAGAAATAATTAGAATGTCATTAAGAACAGCTATACTGACAGGAAAAAGTACTGACAGGGAAAAGTACTGACAGGAAAAAGTACTGACAGGGAAAAGTACTGACAGGGAAAAGTACTGACAGGGAAAAGTACTGACAGAGAAAAGTACTGACAGGGAAAAGTACTGACAGGGAAAAGTACTGACAGGGAAAAGTACTGACAGAGAAAAGTACTGACAGAGAAAAGTACTGACAGAGAAAAGTACTGACAGGGAAAAGTACTGACAGGGAAAATTACTGACAGGGAAAAGTACTGACAGGGAAAAGTACTCTCAGGGAAAAGTACTGACAGAGAAAAGTACTGACAGGGAAAAGTACTGACAGAAAAAAGTACTGACAGGGAAAAGTACTGACAGAAAAAAGTACTGACAGGGAAAAGTACTGACAGAAAAAAGTACTGACAGGGAAAAGTACTGACAGAGATAAGTACTGACAGGGAAAAGTACTGACAGAGATAAGTACTGACAGGGAAAAGTACTGACAGGGAAAAGTACTGACAGGGAAAAGTACTGACAGAGAAAAGTACTGACAGGGAAAAGTACTGACAGAAAAAAGTACTGACAGGGAAAAGTACTGACAGAAAAAAGTACTGACAGGGAAAAGTACTGACAGGGAAAAGTACTGACAGGGAAAAGTACTGACAGGGAAAAGTACTGACAGAGAAAAGTACTGACAGGGAAAAGTACTGACAGAAAAAAGTACTGACAGGGAAAAGTACTGACAGAGAAAAGTACTGACAGAGAGAAGTACTGACAGAGAAAAGTACTGACAGGGAAAACTACTGACAGAGAGAAGTACTGACAGGGAAAAGTACTGATAGAGAAAAGTACTGACAGAGAAAAGTACAGACAGAGAAAAGTACTGACAGGGAAAAGTACTGACAGAGAAAATTACTGACAAAGAAAAGTACTGACAGGGAAAAGTACTGACAGAGAAAATTACTGACAGAGAAAAGTACTGACAAAGAAAAGTACTGACAGGGAAAAGTACTGACAGGGAAAAGTACTGACAGGGAAAAGTACTGACAGGGAAAAGTAATGACAGAGAAAAGTACTGACAGGGAAAAGAACTGACAGGGAAAAGTACTGACAGGGAAAAGTACTGATAGAGAAAAGTACTGACAGGGAAAAGTACTGACAAGGAAAAGTACTGACAGGGAAAAGTACTAACAGGGAAAAGTACTGACAGGGAAAAGTACTGACAGGGAAAAGTACTGACAGGGAAAAGTACTGACAGGGAAAAGTACTGACAGGGAAAAGTACTGACAGAGAAAAGTACTGACAGAGAAAAGTACTGACAGAGAAAAGTACTGGCAGGGAAAAGTACTGACAGAGAAAAGTACTGACAGGGAAAAGTACTGACAGAGAAAAGTACAGACAGAGAAAAGTACAGACAGAGAAAAGTACTGACAGGGAAAAGTACTGACAGAGAAAATTACTGACAGAGAAAAGTACTGACGAAGAAAAGTACTGACAGGGAAAAGTACTGACAGAGAAAATTACTGACAGGGAAAAGTAATGACAGAGAAAAGTACTGACAGGGAAAAGTACTGACAAAGAAAAGTACTGACAGGGAAAAGTACTGACAGGGAAAAGTACTGACAGGGAAAAGTACTGACAGGGAAAAGTACTGACAGAGAAAAGTACAGACAGAGAAAAGTACTGACAGGGAAAAGTACTGACAGGGAAAAGTACTGACAGGGAAAAGTACTGACAGAGATAAGTACTGACAGGGAAAAGTACTGACAGAGAAAAGTACTGACAGGGAAAAGTACTGACAGAGAAAAGTACTGACAGAGAAAAGTACTGACAGAGAAAAGTACTGACAGGGAAAAGTACTGACAGAGATAAGTACTGACAGGGAAAAGTACTGACAGAGAAAAGTACTGACAGGGAAACGTACTGACAGGGAAAAGTACTGACAGAGATAAGTACTGACAGGGAAAAGTACTGACAGAGAAAAGTACTGACAGAGAAAAGTACTGACAGAGAAAAGTACTGACAGAGAAAAGTACTGACAGGGAAAAGTACTGACAGAGATAAGTACTGACAGGGAAAAGTACTGACAGGGAAAAGTACTGACAGAGAAAAGTACTGACAGGGAAAAGTACTGACAGGGAAAAGTACTGACAGAGAAAAGTACTGACATGGAAAAGTACTGACAGGGAAACGTACTGACAGGGAAAAGTACTGACAGGGAAAAGTACTGACAGGGAAAAGTACTGACAGGGAAAAGTACTGACAGGGAAAAGTACTGACAGGGAAAAGTACTGACAGAGATAAGTACTGACAGAGATAAGTACTGACATGGAAAAATACTGACAGGGAAACGTACTGACAGGGAAAAGTACTGACAGGGAAAAGTACTGACAGGGAAAAGTACTGACATGGAAAAGTACTGACAGAGAAAAGTACTGACAGGGAAAAGTACTGACAGGGAAAAGTACTGACAGAGATAAGTACTGACAGGGAAAAGTACTGACAGGGAAAAGTACTGACAGGGAAAAGTACTGACAGAGAAAAGTACTGACATGGAAAAGTACTGACAGGGAAACGTACTGACAGGGAAAAGTACTGACAGGGAAAAGTACTGACAGAGATAAGTACTGACATGGAAAAGTACTGACAGGGAAACGTACTGACAGGGAAAAGTACTGACAGGGAAAAGTACTGACAGGGAAAAGTACTGACATGGAAAAGTACTGACAGAGAAAAGTACTGACATGGAAAAGTACTGACAGGGAAACGTACTGACAGGGAAAAGTACTGACAGGGAAAAGTACTGACAGGGAAACGTACTGACAGGGAAAAGTACTGACAGGGAAAAGTACTGACAGGGAAAAGTACTGACATGGAAAAGTACTGACAGGGAATAATATATTGTCTATTTTGTAAATATTCAATTGAAAAAAATTGAAAAGCATATTTAAGAAATGTGAAATTTTTATTGTATCGTTGATGTAAGTAATTTATTCTTATTGATAAATTGTAATTATTCATCACCAAAAACAACAATTTTAAAACTTAGCTAATTCTTGTCTTCATCTTCATTAATTTTCGAATTTACCAAAGCTACCAAATACTGAAGCTAATAAGCTACAAAGTGTCAAGACTGAGAGCAAGATGGCGCCACGTACTCCATTTGGGGTGTATTTACCCAGCTCTTCTCCGGCATTAAACAAACGTTATATTCTTGCTTGAATAAACAGGCAATTTACATTCAGTTGTACGAGGAGAATGGATTTGATTTTTCAGACACTAGGATGATCATTCGAAACGGATTGTGCCTAGTGAAACAAATCCAAGATTATAAAACAACTTAAATTATCATAGTTTATATAATAAACTACTATTCTCAAACAAGTTACATTATCATAGTTTATATAATAAACTACTATTCTCAAACAAGTTACATTATCATAGTTTGTATAATAAACTAGAATTCTTTTGGAATGTTACAAACTATACCGATCCAAAATAGTGTGCAAAAGTGGTGGCCGGTCAAACAAAAAAGAAAAACCTTCAAATCAGGGAACTCGGTTGCAATTCTTTTTTAGGGCCCATCCACACGATCGTGTTTTGACACAGCGTTTTCTTCTGCGTTTAACTTTTTTAACGTGCGTTCAAAGAACGCATGTGTGACCACATACCATAGAGTTGATAGGGTCATGCGGTAATTAACGTACGTTAAAAGAAACTAGGGCCGTTATATCAGAAGGATCTACTATGAATAAAGGATGTTTCTTCCTCATTCCTTATACTCTATATAAAATTTTTAAGAATGTGTTTGCAGAATTTTTTTCTTTGTTTTATGCTAATAAGTTTTTTTTTCTTTACAGTATTTACTAGAAAACCCTGTAATATTACATTGCTATTAATATCATCAACAGTTTGTATAATATAAAATATGATGTACATTATGTATTAATATATTTCTAAGTTAATCAAATAGGCCATGACAGGTCAATCATAAATAATTTAAAGATCAGATGAGTTCATGGCCTATGTCAACCCCCCACTTTTCGAGTACTGTGAGTGTCCAAGTACTGTTTGGTTCTCTACTTTGTTACACAATATAACATGTGTTTCTCTGTCAAGTCTCACCCTCAAAATTACACCCGTAAATTCTATTCACAAACGAAATCAGGTTTGATTTTCCATGAATACAAATGTGACTACAATATTATGACGTCACGGAGGGGATGACCAATAGTGTGTTTGTACATGTTATTAGTTACTTGAAGTTACCATTTTTATAGTATTTAAATAAACATTCCTTTTTTTATCACATAATTTCAATACAATAAAAAGAGTTATTTTATTATAAATTTGTGTAAGTGAAAAATGATGATTTTTCTGCCTATTAATAATTCTTTTTTTTTTTGAAACTATCGATAGTCAACAGTTAGAATAGTATCATTTTATCTAGATTTATTCATAATAATTAATAAATTTGTTCTGCGGGACCTGAAGGAAACTCGTTCAACTCCAAAAATTTTAATCGTAGAAAAAAAAACACCATTGAAAAGGGAAGAAAAAAATGGATCTAATTAGATTAGTCTTTATTGAAGAAAGATTAGTCAGATGATCTCCATCTAGTCTTAAAACACGTCAGTCCATGACAAGTTTAGAAACAGTTCCCGCAGAAATTGATTTCCAGATTCGGTGATGTTGAATGGACTGCTCGATCGCCTGATCTTTCACCCCATGACTTCTGTTTGTGGGGATATTTAAGAAATAATGTGTATCGAAACAAGCCAAGAGCACCCTAATTAGACTGACAAAATTTGAGAGGATTCTTTACACAATGGTATTTAGGAAACCAGCGGCTCGAATTATACGATTTTTTGTCAGTTAATAGCTTTTATCATATTAATGTACTGGGCAAAATTTTATCTACCCAAGATTGATGGAAATAGCGTTATTATATTGAATGAATTCGGTTTGTCGAGCTTGAACTCCACAGTCAGTCTTTTAAGGGCTAAACAGAACATAACTTAGGCAATTTCTGGAATCACACATCTAACATTAGCCAAAGTGATGCAGAACATTGTCACGAGAGAATATGAATGTTTAAGACGGAGAAGAAGAAATAATCTACAAAAAGACTAATCTAATTAAATCCATTTTTCCATCTCTTTTCAATGGCGCATTTTTTTTTTCCTACGAATAAAACTGTTGGAGTTATACTAGTTTCTTTCAGGTCCCGTAACGCTGAAACGGTGACCGGAGAATTCGCAATGCGAAATTTCGCAGTCAGAATATTCACCGTCGGAATATTCGCCGTCGGAATTTTCGCCGTCGGAATTTTCGCCGTTAGGAAAATTCGCCGTTAGGAAAATTCGCCGTTAGGAAAATCCGCCGTGAGGAATATTTAAATAATTTTTGAATGATAACATAACTGAATATATTTATTTCTATGTATGTTAATAACTAAATAGAAATAATAGAAATAATAATTTATGACTAAACCTATTATATTCCTATTTATTCCTCATATTACGTTAGAATCGCAACAACGAAATTTTTTGTGGATACTAAAATAGTAAAATAGAAATGAATGGAATTTTGGTTTAGAGATATCACATACACTCACAAGAGAGATATTTTAAATGTAGCATTCTTATCAGTGTACTATCTTGAAATATTTGTGCCATGCACAATAATTCAGATTTCAAGAGGTAAACCTACAATGTAATACCGAATTAAAAAAAAAATCAATAATTAGGTAGGCATGAAACCATCAATAACTCAGAATAGTACAATAATTAGAAAAGCTATATCTTAAATTCACAATATTAAACATACAGGAACACTTGAAGGTCCTCTCCAGGCTCCGGGAAAAAAATGAGTTTATAACATAATATTATAGAACTAAGGTCTACGATCATTATTGTACAAACTGCATACAATTCGGTTCAATATATATTTCATAATTTGTTTTTAAAGTTTTTTAATACTCTGTGAGCAACAATTGAGCGAATCACTAATCTGATGCTCAAGAAGAAGATTGTACACTCTTTGTATTGATTACAAATTTGAATTTTATAAACAAACCATGCGTTTCCGGCCTATATTTTATATAATAATTGTTTCCCAAAGTATTTATACGTTTCTATAATAAGTTTATCCAATTTTATACCTTTACACCAATATTAAATGGATTTATTAAACCTAATACCTAGTGGACAATCAAAACAAATGGTGTACATTCTTTTTCTTCAGGCTGAAAATTTCTTAAATTAGTAAGTTGGAAGTAAAATAAGTTTTGTACAGTTTTGATTATAAAAATATTTTAAAGCATATAAAATTTAAAATATGCTACCAAATTCGATGCGGTTTGCAGCAAAATGATAAGGAACATTAGCCTCGTTGAATAAAGCAATAACAATATTTGCTTGGAGGGGACCTTTAACACATTTAAGTGGAAGTGATGCAAATCGACTAGGATTAACCAAAACACAGCTGACCATCACTATTGATCTTATTCATCTTTACTGAACATTTTTTTAACAAAGAAATTAGCTTCGACTAATTATTTAGTCAACCAATCAAAACACTCAAAATGTTATACAGCGACCTCTCGTGACACAAAATTAGACGATTACTGATTAAAATACAAGGTTGTGCAGCTAAATTGGGACTAACATAACTTCTTTTAAATTCGCTATTTTGAAAGGAAAATAATGATTAGATATAATTTTTACTTGTATTTATTTGTTTGTTATTGTCTACAGAACAAAATCATTCTATGTGACTACCCTTTGCGTCAATAATTTGGGAGATTCTCGAGCGAAACCGTGAACAACTCCTTTTTACATCCTCGGGGTCAAGAATACGAAATACCCGACGAATGGCGGCCTTCAGACAGTTGACACTTGGATGTGAAGTTACGTTAGACTCTCTCTCAATGACGCCAAACAGCCAATAGTCACAAACATTTAGATCTGGGGAGCTGCTTGGCCAAATTTCCTTCGGGACCATCAAAGGAAGATTCTCCTTCAGGAAATCCTGAACTTTCTTTGCTCCATGAGCGGGCGCAGAGTCTTGAACGAGCATCACATTGGAGGGGTCGTAGTTCCTACGTATCCACGGCATCAAAACATCTTTCAGAATTTTCAAGTACTCCGCTGTGTTGATTTTAAGGCCCGCTTCGATGAAATGAGGAGGCATCACCTTACAATCACTTGCGACGGCTGCAAAAACCATCACATAAGCGGGATTTTTGTTATGCATCACAGGAGGAACTTCTGAACGATCGGAGGCAACTACCCGAGTGTTCTGGCGATTTGCAACCTCTTCAACAACGAACTTTTTCTCGTCAACAAAAACGCGGACATGTACTCCTTTGTGTTTCAGAAGCTTTGGGTATCTTTCAGCTCTGAGGGCTCTGGAGTGGGTAGTTAGGAGGTTACGGACTCTCCTTACGTATGACTTCATACCAAGGTCTTCCTTGACTGCCCTGCTGAAGGTGCTACGACTCACGCTGCGGTTTTGTGCAGTTTCTCTTTCGATCACTGCGGGGACTGTGTCGACTTCTCTGAACCTTACCCTCGGCATCAAAAGCAGCAAGAACTCGATAAACAGTCGATTTCGCATAGCCAGTGCACTTAATAATGTCTGAAACAGAGTTCTCGGCGCATCTCATTTCACATATGGTCGTTCTTCGCGATAATTCCGCCATATTTTAGCGAAATATGCTAGATCTTAATCTGAAATATTATATAGCAAAGGGCATAAAGATTGTCTGTAAAAAAAGAATTTAGTTATAGGTTAGAAATTACGGAAGATATGTACTGTTAAAGTTAGTCCCAATTTAGCTACATTGCATATATGAGTAGTTAATATATTTTTAGGAATCATAGTTTTATCAGGTATACAAAATTACAAAATCACCTACAATTAATATTTACAATTAAAAATTCTTATACAAAAAATTCTAAAAAATTTTGTCCAATAGTTATTTAATTAACAAATTGGTTTACTTATAATAATCAATATATTTTATCAATACTGATAGTTATTTGAAAAGTTATGTCATCTATAATTTTTTCTATACGGCGAATTTTCCTCACGGCGAATTTTTCAACGGCGAGAATTCCGAAGGCGAATTTTCCCACGGCGAAAATTCCTAGAACCCGCTGAACTACCCTGTATATTTAAATAGTGTTCATTTTTTGGCTCATTGTAGCAAACACTAACACCCACTTACCGACTACTGTGATTGTAAACTTGCAGTCAAGTAGCATGAAGTTCCACTACGCATTAAATCAAGTAAGCAATTTAATTAGCAAAGATATATCATGTCACAGAATTTATTAAACGGTTAATTAATGCTGTGTATTGGCAATAATTATTCAATTAATATCATTAGCATATGAGGTATGTGTCTGACAGTTCAATTTGCATCTTTAAAAGATAATACTATTGCATTACTCTATATTGACTATCACATTAAATAAGTCACGTTACTAATTATAGAACATTAATTAGTATCAACATCGCAGTCTAATCAACTTTCGGGCAAAAATTCTATCTAAAATCACTCAGAATAATAAAAACGATTTCCAATATATTGATAGAATGTTAAAATGGTCTAGAATGCCATGGTGACTTAATTAATAAATGGAGATGTACTTATTTATGCTTTGTACCGATGGGGCGGTTTTGAACGCACGTTCAAAAACCGCGCGTTTCAAGTTACCTATATTATACTGTATATGGTAATGTACAGCAATCGTGCGTTTTAACCAAAACCTTGAAACGTACGTTCACTAGGCGATTGAGAAAAACGCTCGTTTAAGTGTGTACACATCTATTGAAACTTCTAGTAACTCAGAACGCGCGTTTTTTAAAGCGCGTCAGAATATGCACCGCCAGACTGGGCCCAGTCGTGGAAGTTATGTAAACCTTGATGTTTCATTAAGTGACCTAGTTTTAGATTTATTTCTTAATATGCATGAGCTTACGATCATAATTTGAAAAAATTACTATATTTCAATCTATCAGAGTTAATTAAGGAATAATATTAAAATACTTAATTAATAATAGAAAGATATCGTTTATGGTTAAATTAATTAATTTAATAGGGATTTAACTTCTGCTTCGGAACCATCGCTAACGTTAAATGAAACCAAATACAAGGGAAAGAAAGTCACATACCAAAAGTTATTGACAAGTTCATGGATGCAGAAAAGCTATTTCAGGAATGAAGTCACTTACCTAGGAATGTGACGAAAAGGGACACAAACACCAGTCGCTGCACTCACGAACGGAAGAGGAAAATGAAGAGGTGATAGTAAATTGAGCCTATAAGTCTACCTAACACAAAATCTAAGACCTCGTAGTTGAAGAGCTTAACCCTAGCGCTATCCTCCAAAACTGCAAGTAGCGTTAAAAAATGATAAACATGGTGAAAAAAAAAAAAAATTCTAAAGTATAAAATAACAACTCTATTTCATACTTCATATAAAGTTAACGAAAATTGACGACAAATATATATGCAAACTAAAATACAATTTTTAAATAGTCTTAATTCAATTGTACTCACCTATAACTTCCTCTATGAATCAAAAATATTGATATCTTGAGTACCAGACTATAGTTGAACTTACTGTCATTCACTATAAATATCATAAAACTTGCTAAACGTTAATATATTTCCATAATAGTTGAAAATCTCTTCTTTTCCTAACTTATATCACAAAAATTTTTTATTTCCAAAAATGTCTGAGTTGATTTTTTCACTTGTTTAAATATTTTTCCGAACATCATCATTTCATTCACTTGGTAAATAATCACGAAAAGATTCATAACAACACTGCAAGATAAACAGAATTAGCATTAATCGAGAAAAACATGAATGCTTCCACGAGCAATAAGATATAATTGATTATTTTATTACACAGTAATTTGAAAAAAAAGCCTTATGAATATTTTTTATTGTATGATGAGTAATCAAAATCATTAATCATCTAATTGTGCACTGAGAAAAATAAACAACTCCAACTCATGTACCCAAGTGTTTCGAGTTCACCCTATGGCTTTGGCTCCAAAGCGAGACACTTTAGTGCATCGAACAATAGTTTGGATGCACTAAAGTGCATCAGTTCGATGCACTTTAGTGTCTTATAGCTGTATAAGTTTGTTAAAATGATGAGGAAATTTATTTCCCTCATTTAAGCAAAGGAAAATTTGAGACACTAAAGTACATCGAACTGATGCACTTTAGTGCATCCAAACTATAGTTTGATGCACTAAAGTGTCTCGCTTTGGAGACAAAGCCATAGGGTGAACTCGAAACACCTGGGTGCATCAGAAAAAAGGTCATGCATGAATCCATCTGACCTTCTGAAATATCATATTAACCTACCATGACCTTAGTTATCACCCACTTCCCGAATACTGTGACCCTAATTAATTATCCAGACTAGGTGATATTTAAAAGTTAAACACACACACACTCTAATTTAATTCTGTTCTTTCCTGTAAGTCACAAATGATACAAGACATCCAATTGCAATCAAAACTGTAAAAGAAGATGGTAAGTTTCCTTAGTTTGGCCCTGTAAAACAATAGTCAGGCTGGAAGATCTCCAAACTCAATAAGAAAAAGTTAAGCCAATGAGTTCGGTGTGTGTGAATTCTCCTGTGGGACAGAATGAAAAATAAAGACATTGTAGCAGCTTCGATTGCAGAGGAGGTGGATGGAGAGAACTGAGGGAATTCTTGGATGCTTGCAGCCACTCGGGACACTTGCAGTATTCGGAAACTTGAAGTATTTGGACACTTGAAGTATTCGGACACTTGAAGTATTCGGATACTTGAAGTATTCGGACACTTGAAGATTTGGACAATTGAAGTATTCGGACACTTGAAGTATTTGAACACTTGAAGTATTCGGACACTTGAAGATTTGGACAATTGAAGTATTCGGACACTTGAAGTATTTGGACACTTGAAGTATTCGGACACTTGAAGATTTGGACAATTGAAGTATTCGGACACTTGAAGTATTTGGACACTTGAAGTATTCAGACACTTGAAGTATTCAGACACTTGAAGTATTCGGACACTTGAAGTATTCGGACACTTGAAGTATTCGGACACTTGAAGTATTCGGACACTTGAAGTATTCGGACACTTGAAGTATTCGGACACTTGAAGTATTCGGACACTTGAAGTATTCGGACACCTGAAGTATTCGGACAATTGAAGTATTCGGACAATTGAAGTATTCGGACAATTGTAGTATTCGGACAATTGAAGTATTCGGACACTTGAAGTATTCGGACACTTGAAGTATTCGGACACTTGAAGTATTCGGACACTTGAAGTATTCGGACACTTGAAGTATTCGGACACTTGAAGTATTCGGACACTTGAAGTATTCGGACACTTGAAGTATTCGGACACTTGAAGTATTCGGACACCTGAAGTATTCGGACTTGAAGTATTCGGACAATTGAAGTATTCGGACAATTGTAGTATTCGGACAATTGAAGTATTCGGACACTTGAAGTATTCGGACACTTGAAGTATTCGGACAATTGAAGTATTCGGACAATTGAAGTATTTGGACAATTGAAGTATTCGGACACTTGAAGTATTCGGACACTTGAAGTACCTATTCGGACAGTTGAAGTATTCGGACAGTTGAAATATTCGGACAATTGAAGTATTCGGACAATTGAAGTATTCGGACAATTGAAGTATTCAGACAATTGAAGTATTCGGACAATTGAAGTATTCGGACAATTGAAGTATTCGGACAATTGAAGTATTCGGACAATTGAAGTATTCGGACAATTGAAGTATTCGGACACTTGAAGTACCTATTCGGACAGTTGAAGTATTCGGACACTTGAAGTATTCGGACACTTGAAGTATTCGGACACTTGAAGTATTCGGACACTTGAAGTATTTGAACACTTGAGTATTCGGACACTTGAAGTATTCGGACACTTGAAGTAATCGAACACCTGAAGTATTCGGACAATTGAAGTATTCGGACACTTAAACTATTCGGACACTTAATCCATTCTGACACTAGCAGTATCCAGACACTTGAAGTATTCGGATGTACCGGAATACCTAACTATACGTGTGCTGCTTTAAAAGAGTAAAATTTCTTTGAAATATACACTTAGCAGTATTTCTCCAATTATGATAAATTAAATATAAGCACATGAAATAATACGAGTTCATAACTTACATCTCTTGTCTTTTAGCTACACACCGTGACACACGAATCACTAAACACACAATAAATAGGGACATAAGAACATCACAGAGCTGCTCTGACATATCAAATATGCGATCTGAATGGCACTGCCTAGAATTTAAAAATATAATAGTGGAAACTGGAACTCTAACTAGGTGATGCAGGTATGAAATACATGGCACTTGAAAAAGTTAAAAGATCATAGAATTTATTTATGAAATATATATAGTCTCCATGTTGTATCTATCTAAGCCCAAGGCTTTGTAGTTTGTAAATAGATAATTTTGACCAAGAGTCATCAATAATGTTCAAGATTGATTTTTTAACCATTTTGCTGTTTCATGGCATTTCTGGGACACTTAAGACATTTGTATCTAAATGAAATTAGGTATTAGGAACCTATTATCCCAATCGACGCGAAAGGGTTGAGCAAATTTTCCCGGCAACTTTACCTGAAATTTAAACAGAGTACCTACTGTAAAATAGACTTCGAATTATTATAGGTACAGCATAACATTTGTGTGTAGCATTTATTTTAATTATTTATACCTATCAATAATAAATTCATGAATTCATAATGCATTCAATATGAATAATGAATTAATGCGCAGGATATTGTACACCAATATATTCATCGTTATTCAGTAATTGTTGCCAATAGTTTTGCAGATTCAGTTTATCGGTTAACTTTTGCCGATAATCTTCTTTTACGAAGTCCTTTGTAGAAAGTTAGGACAGCTTAGGAGAATATACTTATAGGGAGCTGTATTTAGCGACTGAAGAGTTAGGAAATTTACTAATTGATAAAGTTTATTGAATAACGAAAATAATGAGATTTCACCTAGATTTCATTATTGCAAATAATCCTTTTATATATATATTTTTGTTGTAAATAAGAGGACTTTGTATTATTTTGACACTCTCAGTATTCGGACACTGAGCGTTAACTATAAACTAAACTGATTTTATAAACTATTCCACTTTCAAACTAGCTATGATATAAAATTAAATGTCCGAGTACTGAAATGTTTTCCTAATTTTCAGTTCTTAACCTAAAAATCTCCGTGTGCGAGACCTAAACTATCACAAAATGTCTATCTTTATACTTCTTATCTTTTCAGTCTTCTTATAGGTCTGAGGAAGGGTATTTTGAGTCGCCAAAACCGTCCCTAAATTGCTCCAAATGGTCGGAGCGGAAGACTCAGTCTAAATCACTGACCGTTGCTTGGTCTCTAATAGTGTAAAAATAAGTTGAGGTTGGTGAACGATTTATAGGGAAAAAGCTGCTATTCATTTCAGAATGATTTGAATTATTTGGTAGTTATTCTGTTCAATTATATAGACGTACTATTTTTGGAATCTATTTCCTTGAATCAGAATTCTTCCATTTGTCATATTGAAAAAATTAACAGGTGAATTCTATAGTTATCCTCTGTCAAATCGAGCATGACTGATAGAAAATCTATCTACCATTTACTCACAAATATTAGATAGACTCTTTAGTCTATTTACTCTTAAATTTAAACATTTATAGGTTTCTTTTTCTCAATGTCTGTGATAAGAAGCTTCTGGTTTGACATGTCTACTAAACTCGTTTTTATAGATTGAGGCAATTTGGTTTGCCAGGAGGGTCTATTATTATGTAATGATGTTGCATCAAAGTTCAACAAGTATTTAGATCCCCGGGGATATAATACACCACGATGGAAAGCAGATGTTAAGAGGAGGATGAGGCTTGAAGAAATAGATGTGAAGTATACTGATGTATTTAGAAAAGAAAATGGGCTGAATCTTGCACAACTTTGAATTAAATATAGTCTTAATATTTTTAACTTAAAGTTAGTTTTTCAAGAAAATATTTCCTGATTTCTAAAATTTATCCAAAAACACATCTTCCATTCAATACTGCTATCGGTGAGTTATTAATAGAATTATAATCTCTATTATCAAAAGAATATAAGGTAAAACAATAACATGATTGCTAAAATATGATCTAGGAGATGAGATTCATTCTTGCAAAGCTTCTTCAGTCGAATTGCCAATCACAAAGTGGGATTTCACCTTGTCTAGGATTCGATTGAAGTCTATTCAGATTGTCGATTGCAGTACATCAATGATCGAATGAATATCGAGAGGTATGTGTTCAGTAGCATATGCCATTTTGATTGCTTTTAATGGAAGAGCCATAGCAGATTAAGAGTGGTCTTCTCTTAATTATTGATGAGCCTATCATAACCATAGGCATTCACTTCCTTCTCGGAAATATATTGGTTGATTTCATTATACATATCATTAAATGTATAAGATTTATTAAAAAACTATTAGATTTAAACCACAAATAACATAATTATGTTTCAAAATCCAATCTGAAACACATGTAAAATTATCATCTTCGGCAGATTGTCCGGTTGTTCAATTTATAAACTCAATATGTGATGTATTGACTGCAATCAAGGATCCCTATCTACTGAAATTGACAGCTATAACGCCATTGCAACAACAGCCTGGCCAGTGAATTTGAATATGCATATTGGGGAGTGCATGGGTGGGACCTCTGGAACTAGCTGATCTTACTATCCCACCAATAAAAAAAATGACAAAATTATAGAATATGGGAAGCTCCCCATAATTTTCTCTTTCGGTTTAATAGCCAAATTTCAGTCAATTCGGAGGAAAATTCAAAAACTAGTATTTTAATCAAAATGTTAATGGAAAAAACAATTATTACGTAAATTATACTACCATCAGAGTTCATAAAATTGGTTTAGAAAAATACCCTCATTAGATTGAAAAGATTCAAACTCAACGGGAAATCCATAATATCAGAGGTTATTTAAACTCTGCGTTCAAGATTTTGTTCAGATTTCAGAAATCTGAACAAAACCTTCAACGCAGAGTTTAAATAACCTCTAATAATACCCTCATTTTTGTCGGCACGCGTCTACTAGTAATACGTACTATGACGCTGAAGAGAGTGTTTTCTTCTCTATGAAATAAATTAATGTAATTGAAGGAGAAGAGATGAAATAGAAACTCTAGTGGATCAGATAAGATCTACCAAGACAACTAGACTGTAAGAGAGAGTGTAGTGTATCATTAAATAAAATACTGCTAATAGTGTTGCAATTTAAACTGAAAATAAAGTAATTGGTAAATATAAAAAAGCATTATACGTACTTGCGTGAAAAAATGTTTTCATTGATTTACCTATAGCCAATGAAAAATAAAAATTCAGTATTTTTCAATTTAATTTTAGAGAAGGTTTGATCAATAATAAGTATAATGAAAACTATTACAAGGGACTAAGGGAGAAGTCAGAAAGGAAAGTAGACTTCATGAAATGAAAATATCCTTCGTTTTATCTGTTATCATATCACATAATAGTTTAAAACTACTTCTATGAATTTATCACTATTATCTCCTTTTGAAAATTGTCAGAGTTAATCTAAAACTGATTTTTATAAAATATCCTCTTATTTACATATCCTTTCAATTAATCCTTTTTGCACTAAGAGGATATATCAGTCCGCTCCAAATGGTGTATTGTACTTAAACGACAGGTTAGCTAAACACATGTGTACGCTTTCATTTATTAGAACAACTGTGTGAGTTAACTACATTTTTCTTATTGCTTGATATAATTCGTTTACCTATAAAATACAATATATTTTTTTTCACGTTCAATTTAATTCGGGTAAAAAGATTTAAAGGGGCTGTACACTTTTGAAAAAGATGTCATTTTTTGTAATGAAAAGATTGTTAGTAATTAGTTGTATACACACGAGAGTTCATTCGTCTTATATATAACTAACAACATTTAAAAAATTAATCAATAATTTGGTTTTAAGTCCAGCGTTCACCGCAAGGAGAGCTGCGAATTGATGTTTACAATCCTGATGTTATCAATTAGAAATACTAATTATTCGACATCAATAAGTATAAAACTATAATAACTAGGTAGTCTAGTCAGTAGTGTTGTAGCTAGTCTGTAAGTTGTTAAGTTTAAAAAAATGTAGTATGTCGATTGCGTGCGTATGTGCGTCATTGTTTTGCTCAATCTTTTGTTTACAATTGACATTTGAAGTTCCAGATTTAGTCAGTAGGTGGCGCTGCATTTGCGAATTAATTAATAATTTATATTAAATAGGCATCTAAAAAATAAAATAACAGCATTTTATCCTAGTATTAATGTCCCTTTATCGATCTATCAACAAGGGAGGAAAATTCTCCAAAGGTTAACCACCCCTTTAACCATGAACTGTAGTGAATTCATTCAAATTGCAAAAACACTGCTAACTAATTTCTATATATCGTATTAATTTACCAGTACTTTATATTACCTACTATGAAGTTCATCAGCTTATGATACTTCAGACCGAAGTCTCTTGTATTGTCCTCTCAGTCATTTTGAGCATAAGAGAAAATTGGAAGTTTGTTTACATCGCCTGGTTATCTCTAGCGACCAGATCTCCATTATCTCGACGGTCCAGCAGCTAGGCTACCAGGTGAAAAATTTATAATCTGTAGATCATTTGTTATTGTCCATAACGGTAAATAGTGATCCATTTTATCGTAAAATATCATAGTTATGGAAATCATCATCTTGATTTATCTTAGTGTGAATGTTAGACGGTGTTTACATTTATGATACATTTCGAATTTATTTATGTCTAATTATTTTACTGTCTTTAATAGATGATTTCTTTCCTTTATTTTGTCAACTGGTGTATAAATAAAATAGGTCTAATCATTTGTTCAAGGCGAGTATTACAAACATATTAACTTTATCGTCTCCCCACAGATATAAAT
Source organism: Caprella mutica (assembly GCA_947561585.1). Classification (NCBI taxonomy): domain Eukaryota; kingdom Metazoa; phylum Arthropoda; class Malacostraca; order Amphipoda; family Caprellidae; genus Caprella; species Caprella mutica. The sequence goes on from CANNZV010001882.1 coordinate 23,231, forward strand.
CTAGATAATCAATACTATTATTTATAATATGATAGTCATCTGTCTGTCCGTCACACTGTAACCTGCTGCTTAACAAGCAGTTGATAGCACGGATAGGAAATTATACTGATATCAGTTCAATTAAATTAGAATTGTCTTCGGCTTCCAAGAAATTGATTTATTGAAATTGTTGTTATTTTCGATAGCACACGTACAATAAATAATTTAATACTAACAGGAAATGATATAATCATTCATTTAACTCATTAATTCCTATCAGAAATATAGCGAATATCTCTCCAGAAATACTCTCCTTTAGCCTTTTTCACACGACGCGTTTTATTTCTGCAAAAAAGCATCATGAAAAAAAGTGGACATACAGAACACATACGTTCATTCAGTTGTAGCGTTTTTCATGCACAATTTTCTTGGCAGCGGCATGAAAAAAACGCCCATGTGAAAGTGGTTTAAGATGCTTCAGTCTTCTTGAGTGTTGACTCTGGCCTGTAATTTGTCAAAAATATTAAACTGCAACGTCCATTTTGATTGACTTTTAATGGAATATGGGGGAGAATATTACCCTAACAGAAAGTTATGGTGGGCCAAAGAAGAAGAACTGTTCCCCCACTTAATCACCTAAGGCCCACCATATCCTTCTAAGTGGGTAGTGTATTAAATCCTAATAAATTATGAAATAGATTATATAATTGCTTGTGAATTCAAATGAGATTCATTGTATAATTTTTACATCAAATATAAATTCAAAAGTGATTAAAAAAGATGTATATGAAATAGAATTACGTTCTTCTAATTATGAATAAATAAAGTTAAAATGAATATGCAAATTATATTAAAAATTCGAACGTAAGAATTATTATTTTATTAATAATTTAACCCCTTCTCCCCTGTGATACATTTAATAATCAGAATTATACTAGCACGAATGTGTACCACCCGGTGCGGCATGGATAAAATTAAACAATATTATTAAAGAACTTTTAATCAACATGTGAAAAATATCCCCTGGGAATAATCGGTATCCATGATGGGATTTTCATCAAAAGAGGATGGATAATAATTTAATTAATGAACATTAACTCTTTTGAAGGTTTAAATTAATTCCTATCCTGAGGCTTGGGAGTCCAAATGTAGCAATCAGTAATGGATAATAACATTAATTAATATCGGCACACAATTAATCCCCTGAGATGTGACTGCTCTAACTTAATTAATGAGGGTGGCGTCTGATTAAATCTTTGATATATTGCATTTATTTGACCACTTTGACTGCGCCGTTGGTACACATTTGTACCAATATTACTTGGAGACAAAAGGGTATAAATAAATACAACTGTCAATATTTAAAACCCGAATTATATTGTGATAATGTGTACTATAATTATACCTCTGTTTTTAAATTACAGACGAGTGCAATAGGAACAAACAGAGATACTCAGCTCTTCTCGCTATCATAGGACATGTGATACAGAAGCAATAACTTAAACTTGTAATTTAGGAAACGTCAGTTAGGCTAGACTGCGTTAGGACCTACTAAAGAAGAGGCGCTTTTGATTAGACGGGGCGTTTTCTAAAGAGCACTAGATATACTATATATATTTTATATGGTAAAGCGGGTTAAACACGCGTTTCAACAAAAAAACTTGATATCAGCGTTGGCTGCGCGTTTGAGACGAAACGCGCGTTTAAGTGTGAAAACATATTTCTAGTAACGCTAAACGCACGTTTTCTAACGCACCTAAGAAACGGCTGTCTGTACTGCCACTTTGATAAGAAGTCAACGTGTTAAGACAATTGATAATTTGATAATGATTGATCTTGAAAAGTAGTCAAAATGACACCAATGGTACACAGAAGGTGATACAGTGTCCATACCTATTTCTACTCTTGACTATGACGTCAAAATGACACCAATGGTAACCAGAAGGTGATACAGTGTCCATACCTACTTCTACTCTTGACTATGACGTCAAAATGGCACCACTGGTACACAGAAGGTGATACAGTGTCCATACCTACTTCTACTCTTGACTCTGACGTCAAAATGACACCAATGGTACACAGTAGGTGATACATTGTCCATACCTATTTCTACTCTTGACTATGACGTCAAAATGACACCAATGGTACACAGAAGGTGATACAGTGTCCATACCTACTTCTACTCTTGACTCTGACGTCAAAATGACACTAATGGTACACAGAAGGGGATACAGTGTCCATACCTACTTCTACTCTTGACTATGACGTCAAAATGGCACCAATGGTACACAGAGGGTGATACAGTGTCCATACCTACTTCTACTCTTGACTCTGACGTCAAGATGACACCAATGGTAGACAGAAGGTGATACAGTGTCCATACCTTCTTCTACTCTTGACTCTGACGTCAAAGTGACACTAATGGTACACAGAAGGGGATACAGTGTCCATACCTACTTCTACTCTTGACTATGACGTCAAAATGGCACCAATGGTACACAGAGGGTGATACAGTGTCCATACCTACTTCTACTCTTGACTCTGACGTCAAGATGACACCAATGGTACACAGAGGGTGATACAGTGTCCATACCTACTTCTACACTTGACTCTGACGTCAAAATGACACCAATGGTACACAGAAGGTACCATACAGTGTCCATACCTACTTCTACTCTTGACTGTGACGTCAAAATGACACCAATGGTACACAGAGGGTGATACAGTGTCCATACCTACTTCTACTCTTGACTCTGACGTCAAAATGACACCAATGGTACACAGAAGGTGATACAGTGCCCATACCTACTTCTACACTTGACTCTGACGTCAAAATGACACCAATGGTACACAGAAGGTGATACAGTGTCCTTACCTACTTCTACTCTTGACTCTGACGTCAAAATGACACCAATGGTACACAGAAGGTGATACAGTGCCCATACCTACTTCTACTCTTGACTCTGACGTCAAAATGACACCAATGGTACACAGAAGGTGATACAGTGTCCATACCTACTTCTACTCTTGACTCTGACGTCAAAATGACATCAATTGGATTAAATTATAATTGAAATTACGTTATTAATTTAAAAAAAATTCAGCAGGTTATCTATTAACTTTGTTTACGAGAAATAAATACTTTATCATAAAATATCATAATTTCAAACATTTCCGTTTTAATTTTTATTCACTACATGCATAATTGCACTTATCACTAATTTATTTTTAATTAGTTCATTTATATAATCTTTTAATATATATTCTAGTACACAGTACATAATTCCCAACTTCCAGCATTTATTTACTCGGTTACGAATCTAGTATATACTAACCATTCCACAGCCAGAAAATTGAACATAATTGCGTCAAATAAACACAGCATATCAGTGGCAAATAATTTGACCAGTAGATTGTAGGTAGCGACTCTTATCAGTCCATTAGAGACGGAGAGGAAAATATTAACTATATCACACTAGCCATATCAGGGAAAATACACCACACTTTTTTATGGACACTTTCTGGGTTAGAACTGGTAGTTGTATCTCAAATTCTGAGGATTCTTTGGGTGGACTGGGAATATTTTTTCTCCAAGAAAATTGGTTATGGAGTTTTCGTGAAGAGTTTTATGATAGTTAAATTGTTAAAACCGAAAATAACACAATTTTATATGTATATCATTCATTCTAATTCAATAATGAAAATGTTGTTATAAATATTAGATACGAATAATATTATACAATAAAAGTGATTTTATTGTATGTCCTCAAGTATATAACTATATAACACAAATCAGGGATTTATAATTTGATGTAGTTTTTAGATTTTGCTGAACTTGAAGATAGTCATCATTGCAAGCTATCGCAATACCATATATATTACATATTCCATTGAAGATCAAAGTTATGGATTAAGTACAAGATCAAGTTATAGTCCATCTTAATCTCCCATACCCTACCTTGACTTTGTTGGCAATCTCTGTGTCTACATCAGCCACTCAGAAATTTAATGTCATTCATACTTTGAAATCTAAAGTCTGTTTATCTTCGCAATTCAAGAGGATTCTCTGTAGATTTTCACATCAAGAAACGGATTAAATTGACATCAAATACGGATGTAGGGATTATAATGGGGATTTGATGTTTGAAGATAAATTATAAAGAGAACAATAATAAATAGGATACCTTTATAGGTACCCAATCAGAATTTTCTATTCGGCAGATAATCTGGTGCTGCCGATTACAGTATATTTTGATTATGTTTTATCATAAAATAGTATAATTTCAGACATAATCCAGGTTTCTAGCCGGTAATGAACGAAGAAATTCTAGGGTTTTAAATTTATGCTAAATTGTGACTGAATTTTCATCGAATCATTCAACGTCGTAGGAAGATGATTCTTATTATCATCGATTATAGCCAGGGTCCGTTGTCTTTACTAGTTTAAATTCTGGTCCGTTTTCTTTACTTGGTTAAATTATTAAAATTTGACCAATAATTGGGATATGAATACAATTTTTGAATCATAGATACCACATTGAAGGATTTAAGCAGAAGTTTTTTTTTCCACTTTTCAAAATGGACGATGTTTTTTTATCAATTCTTTCAATTAATAAAATATACAAATTTAATATATAATTATTAATATTGTCATTTATAATGTTGTATTTTAATGAAATACTAAAGCAAATATTTTTTAAAACTATAAAAATATGTATTTTGGTCCATTAACTTTACTAGCTTATTTTCTGGTCCGTTTTCTTTACTAGCTTCATTTCTGGTCCATTAACTTTACTTGGTCCGTTTCTGGTCCGTTAACTTTACTTGGTCCGTTTCTGGTCCGTTAACTTTACTTGGTCCGTTTCTGGTCCGTTAACTTTACTTGGTCCGTTCTGGTAAAGTCTAAATTGAGTTAACTAATCATCTGAATTTACTTTTACCCGACCTTCCAGTAAAAGTAGGAAGTAATTCAAAAGCTTTTCAGGTTGAACTAACTTTCAGATAGATTCGAATATATTTTATATATCATATGCTTTCAACATAAGAATTCGTATTACTTATATTCAAATTTGATATTTCATGCATGGTCAATATTTAAATTGAGAGATATATAAATAATATAGATCGTTAATAATCATTCTTCATAATAGCTTCAAACTACTTCTATGAAATTTAAAATTCTCATATTTAATCTGAAACTGAATTTTATAAAATGTCTTTCCATTTAAATAAACCTTTGATAATTTAATCATTTTTGGTAATAATACAAAAATCGTTATTTTCCTTCATCATCATAAGCCAGACTGTAGAAACTGGTAAAGTGTTCTCTGGGAAATTTTCAATTTAGTGTTTTGTAATGTAAAGATTTTCACATCAGAAATTTAAAAAAAAGTTATATTCCACTGTCTGTATCATACAAGTATATATATATATATCTATATTGTTATATTTAAACAGTTATTCCAAATTTCATTTCACTGCCAATAGTTCTTTTACATACATTGCTCCTGATGTACAGTCAAACGAAAGTATATCAGTCATGATTTTTACACAGTTTACTTATTTCAAATTTATAAAATATTATTTATTAGTTTATTTTGAGTGCACGATGACAATTTTGCAAGATGTTTAAAATAATAGGAAATTAGGAAACTGTGATTAGATAAATTAACATCAAGCAGAGACTCTTTTCTCTGATGGTACCTTCAGTAGCATCTAATCTCCATTTAGATGTAACTCTAACAATTACGCCTGTTTGAGCTTTGTTCTGAATTGCTGCAGTGTTTGTTTGCCAGTGTAAACACCCCTCAAACAAAGGTAACGTCACACTTTTGGTAATAGTATAAAAATAATGAAACTAATGATAGGTACAGAACTAAATTTTCACCTCCAACTGATCTTGTATGACTCATTTGAAGATGTTTATCATATAGATAATAATATGTACTGTCTACTTTATCATATAGATAATAATATGTATTGTCTACTTTATGATATAGATAATAATATGTATTGTCTACTTTATGATATAGATAATAATATGTATTGTCTACTTTATCATATAGATAATAATATGTATTGTCTACTTTATCATATAGATAATAATATGTATTGTCTACTTTATGATATAGATAATAATATGTATTGTCTACTTTATCATATAGATAATAATATGTATTGTCTAATTTATCATATAGATAATAATATGTATTGTCTACTTTATCATATAGATAATAACATGTTTTGTCTACTTTATGATATAGATAATAATATGTATTGTCTACTTTATCATATAGATAATAATATGTATTGTCTACTTTATGATATAGATAATAATATGTATTGTCTACTTTATGATATAGATAATAATATGTATTGTCTACTTTATGATATAGATAATAATATGTATTGTCTACTTTATGATATAGATAATAATATGTATTGTCTACTTTATCATATAGATAATAATATGTATTGTCTACTTTATGATATAGATAATAATATGTATTGTCTACTTTATGATATAGATAATAATATGTATTGTCTACTTTATGATATAGATAATAATATGTATTGTCTACTTTATCATATAGATAATAATATGTATTGTCTACTTTATGATATAGATAATAATATGTATTGTCTACTTTATGATAAAGATAATAATATGCATTGTCTACTTTATCATATAGATAATAATATGTATTGTCTACTTTATGATATAGATAATAATATGTATTGTCTACTTTATGATAAAGATAATAATATGTATTGTCTACTTTATGATAAAGATAATAATATGTATTGTCTACTTTATCATATAGATAATAATATGTATTGTCTACTTTATGATATAGATAATAATATGTATTGTCTACTTTATCATATAGATAATAATATGTATTGTCTACTTTATCATAGAGATAATAATATGTATTGTCTACTTTATCATAGAGATAATAATATGTTTTCTCTACTTTTACAATAACTGTTCAACCTGTCATGTAAATGATGAAGATTGCCATACTAGTGTGAAACTCACCATACATACCATATTCTACCTTAATATATTATTATTATTTATCATAATGCTACATGATTATGATAGAAGCTGAAATGGTAATATCAGTTTGATGATTAATTTAGTGTTAGTCAGATTTTTGCTTCTACTTCTACTCTCGACTCTCCTCTAAAATGTCACGATTGGTGCTCTTATTACTTTAAATTAGAGTTCAAATTACGTCCTTTTGGCTCGTAGAACTGGTTTGATTTCCGGGTATTAGACGCATAGTGCGTTGCCCTTATTTTCAACCCCACGTAATGAACGCGATGGTGCTGTTAGTAAGCAGAGCAATTTATTCATGTTTCCTCTTTTACTTGGTAACATGGTAAATAAATCTGTCAATAACAATTATGCCTAATTACCTTTGAAATACTGTTGAAAGTTATTTTTTGATGGACGTTTATTTATTTATTTAGCATTACTCAAAAAGTATTGAACCAAATTGTCTGAAATTTGGTGGAACAATTGGTCAATTTCCAGAAACCGTTTGTTCAGTTTTTAAGAGTGATCAGATTTTTTCCTTTGATTAAGAGCAAGGCAATTTATAACTCAAAAAATATTCAATAGAGGCGGCGAGGGAATGCGCTCTACGAGTACCTTTTTTATTTATTTATTGTATTAACTAATGACATCAAAAATCCCCTGGTTTAGTCTTTTAATGTATAGCATTGTCTTTAACATGATATACATTCATCGCTCCATCTTCTAGAAAGGAAGTAAGAAGCCAAACAACTCTACGGTTAGCCAAAGACTCTATTTTCCCGAGTGATAAGAAAACATTGTTTGTTCAGGTAGTTGTGCATGAGCTGAAAGAGTCTACGGAAGTGCACACCTAACGATAATAGCCTCTAAGCCTACACACTAGAAGAACATTACCTTTCATTTCAATACACTGTCTTAGCTGCTCTAGACTCTTGTAAAAACACACTTTGTTTATATTGTTATGGCATTTTAATGATTCGGATAATAAGGAGATTATTCTTATTGCTTGTTTTTATATATAGTCATATAATCTTCATATAATCTTTATATGGTTATATGTGTAACATATATATGATTATATTTCACACACGTTGAAACAAAACGTGTGTTTCACAAAATTTCACACGTTCAGTTATGTGTGAATAACTAATTACAAAATGCAATAAAGTTATCAGGATTAATTGAATTGATTTTATTCAAAGATATAGTTCAGGTATTTATTTATTTAACTACATTTTGAACATAATATGATGGCTTTTATTTCAGTATATATATTGAATGTAAAGACAATTAAAAGTCTCTGCAAAAATCATCAGTTTTTGATGGTTAAGCCTACAAGTTTATAATGTATCGCTCATTTGCCAGAACACTCATAACTTCAAAAAAGCTATTGGTCAGGAGAGGAATTTTAGTACTTGTAATGTACGTACATTTAATGATATATCGTTAGGACATTTAGCATCTTTAACGGTCAATTTTGAAACTACAATGATGAAATTTTTCCTCCCAAAAATCAGTATTTTAAGATTTATTCGTATGTAAGGATAACTCGAAAACACATTTTTTTGTGTGTGTTTATGACAACGTGCTTGCAAATGAGCGATAAATGCCGAAGTTATTAGTCAAGTGGGCCATAGAAAATAACGAGAGGTCTCCTCTCTACCTTCTATGGCCCCATCATAGCATTATCTACCTATATACCTCGATTTATGGTTGAATTGTTTCATTAGTTACATATAACATTTTTTTTTATTAGGCACGCTAAAATTATCTTTGATAGGCAATTTAATTAAATTGTTATATTACGTACTTTTCGTGGCAGTGAAAATTAGTTGATTTTGACGTCTAGAAGGTATATACCTCTCATTTGGTATAATTTTTGAGTCAGAATAAGTGAGCGATGAATTAATCATATCAACTATGCTATGTATAATTAAGATACTGAAAATTGAGTTAAAATATGTATTTTTTTAATGTATTTAATTATTCGCAATTAAAGAACGTTCCTTAATTATTCGAATCACATTTTGGAACATTTCGTCAACATTCAAACAAAAATAACCGGATAGTTCCTCAATATTTAAAACGAAGGCCGGGCCAATCTTAAATGTAAATTTCAATAAAATTTCGGAAAATTTTCTGAACTTTTAAATTAAGACATTTTTATTAATAATTTAAGAAGAATATCAGGAAATTCTCTTAATTAACATTCAAACAACATTTATATCACTAGATAATACAGGAGTTCAAAATTTTTATAATAATCCAATTTCATCATCTGTGTTTCCTTAAAAATGTTAAACCATTTCCTTAAAAAATGTTTCCTTAAACATTGGTACGAACCATTTAAAAACCTACACACAAGGCAGAGACTGAAAAAGAACCATCAGTGCAATCAACAACGTCCGAAATGGAGAAAATGGTGTTCTTTGTCTCTCTGGCGTCAGTTGTCTTTTTACAGAGACACCAATTAGACGTCCTGGCACTGAACATGGCACACAAAACAAAAAAGTTGAGGAAAGTGCGAGGAAGAGAAATTCCTGTCTTGAGGTCATGTGAATGGGCTAATTATCGTCTGAAGACATAGAAGACGTAATGGATGTAAATTAACCAGTTTATAAGCGGCTGATTATTGTCCATTACGGTATAATGGATTGTATTTTACCGTAAAATTAACATTATCGTTATGGTTGAATATTCAATGGAATATGAGAGATTATGAGGGATTTGAATTCATGATAAATTATGATAGGATATCGAGGAATCATTCAATGTCGTAGATAGATGATCTTTTATTCCATTTAATATAATTAATGATATAAACCAGACGATCGGCAATTATAAATTAACGACTAGAATAAGAAATACCGAATGATTTAGTTTAGGAGAGGGTTAATATATCAATTATAAGTATAGGTTAGTTTTAATTTTACCCAATTGGAAAATGGAGCAGGTTCGAGGCAGCGGTTAAGCCAATCGAAGTAGTCATCACGGCAGTCAAGGTGCAGCGAGAGCGCAGCGTGGGAACCAAACTGACCGCTTTGTGGGTTAATTCTACTCCGGCGTAACTGCGCAGAACTACTCTGGGCACCTGCTCTTATTTGCCTAGCGCGCTGCCTAACTGCGGATGTGCGGTCCCTAGCCACGACTGTATATTATTACTATTATAGCAGTTTTGGCTAAGGGCCGCGTATCCGCGGTTAGGCAGCGCGGATACGTAGTGACTACCCCGATCGGCTTAACCGCTGCCTCGAACCTGCTCCTATTTTCAAATTGATGTTTTCGGTGGTCAAAATATTGGAACACAGGAATACCTAAAATCTGTCTCTCGAATTCAGGAAATTCAGTTGAGATAAAAGGCAGGTATTTTTTAAACCATTTTCGCTTTTGACAAACTTTCTACATAACGCCTACATAGGCAGTAGAACATTGCTCTGCCTGAAATAATATTTGAAATATTCCCTCTACAAGCATCATCGCACAAACTTCAAAACAGCGAAACATGTCCGATTGATTTGTTCGGTGCAGAGAATATAAAGGAGGCAATATTGGTACTTTTGTTCTTGTAGCTTGTGTGCAATCACACGGAAGAAAACAATGCCACCGCGGACACTTCAAAGGACCACTGTGACGCTATTGCATGTTATTAAATTGCAGAGTTTATCATTAATAGTTTGGAAACTTTTAGAGTAGTATGAATGGTTTGAATAAATTCAGCAATAGAGAGAAGTTAGGAATGATCTTATTTGGAATTATTCTTCTTGACCACTGATTACCTTTTCAAAATTGTGGACGGTTATGATTTGAAACTTATTTTATTTGTATACATAATAAATCAAATTACCTGAAAATTTGTGGGACGTTTGGTCATTCTCCAGGAAACATTTGATTAGATCTTTGGAGCGATCTGGTCACGAAACTATCAAGATCGATTGAAGCGGAGGTGAAGGAATGCACTCTACAAGTGCCCGTTCTAGTTTCCTGGTAGATTAAACATTTTAATCAAATTACTCTTTAAATTTCAAAACACGAAATAGGTAATATTGTTAGTGATCGATGATTACTTGAATATCTAAACATTAAACATGAACCAGAACCAACAAAATATTTGAAATTATAGAAAGGTAGCGAATATTTTACTCTAATTTGTAATCCAGGTAGTTACCATCCTAGTAAAAATCATTGTGATTATATTAATATCTCAAAAACACAATTTTACAATCACTTCATAATTTTAAATATTTCTAAACATCGCCAAAGCCCCAAATAAAGCATTAGAACCATTAAAGTTCCTCTCTTAGCTGTGGAATATGCCAAATGAATAAAAATCACCTAGTCTATTCAAACATGGTAGACATTTTTTCTCGTGTCAATATTTGCAGAGTTCTTCCCTAACCGTCAGTCCATACATTAATAATAGAGGCAATCAATAGCTATAGGCAATCTGCAGGTATTCAGGACGATTTATCATCTGAATTATACATCACTGTGGAACTGACTTCTGAAACGAACGAGGGAGAAAGGGAGGGAAGATTACTATTGACGAAGAAAGGATTGATTAAAAGCTATAAGTATGACACTATGTACATAATGTCCAAGATTTATACAAAAAATTATGTAAGCCCACAATTAGTAATTTGAGAATCCTCAAGGATTAATTCCTTTGTTTCCTTTAAATTACCTGGGAATAATTATGTAAATTCAGTGAATCCAGCGTAAAGTTCACAGAAAGCTGTATTTGCGACAGAAAGTGAGTGAGCAAAATCTCTGAGAGTCATAGATCAGATTATGCAGAGTGGCAGTTGAGTGTCTATCCAGAACAGATGATGAAAATATGGGATGCTATGATATTAGATCTACATTTACCTAAATAAATATGATTTCAAACATTTCTATTTTAAGAATTTAGTATTAAATCATTTCGATTGGAGTAAAAACATAGATTGGAGACACCGAGAGTATAAACTTAGTAGCAGTGTCCTGTGTACAAGACAACCTACAAAGTGCTCCTCCATTATCTCGAGCCCCTCTAAGGTAACTTGATGTGCATTTACTCTGTCTTGATTCGATTTGGACGGTGAAAGGCAACTTCTATGAGAGTTATATGGAGAAAACTTGGTGATAATATGATTACTTCTCCATAACGATATACCATCAAAGAATACAGAGGAGATATAAGATAAACATCAACTTGATAAAAAATCAATTGAAAAAAGATAAATATATTTGGATGATATATCAATGTAGTTTTCATTGTTGTTCAATTCACTACAGTTGTCATTTGTTGTTCAATTCACTACAGTTGTCATTTGTTGTTCAATTCACTACAGTTGTTATTTGTTGTTCAATTCACTACAGTTGTTATTTGTTGTTCAATTCACTACAGTTGTCATTTGTTGTTCAATTCACTACAGTTGTTATTTGTTGTTCAATTCACTACAGTTGTTATTTGTTGTTCAATTCACTACAGTTGTTATTTGTTGTTCAATTCACTACAGTTGTTATTTGTTGTTCAATTCACTACAGTTGTCATTTGTTGTTCAATTCACTACAGTTGGTTTTTGTTGTTCAATTCACTACAGTTGTTATTTGTTGTTCAATTCACTATAGTTGTCATTTGTTGTTCAATTCACTATAGTTGTCATTTGTTGTTCAATTCACTACAGTTGTCATTTGTTGTTCAATTCACTACAGTTGTCATTTGTTGTTCAATTCACTACAGTTGTTATTTGTTGTTCAATTCACTACAGTTGTTATTTGTTGTTCAATTCACTACAGTTGTCATTTGTTGTTCAATTCACTACAGTTGTTATTTGTTGTTCAATTCACTACAGTTGTTATTTGTTGTTCAATTCACTACAGCTGTCATTTGTTGTTCAATTCACTACAGTTGTTATTTGTTGTTCAATTCACTACAGTTGTTATTTGTTGTTCAATTCACTACAGTTGTCATTTGTTGTTCAATTCACTGCAGTTGTTATTTGTTGTTCAATTCACTACAGTTGTCATTTGTTGTTCAATTCACTACAGTTGTCATTTGTTGTTCAATTCACTACAGTTGTCATTTGTTGTTCAATTCACTACAGTTGTTATTTGTTGTTCAATTCACTGCAGTTGTTATTTGTTGTTCAATTCACTACAGTTGTCATTTGTTGTTCAATTCACTACAGTTGTCATTTGTTGTTCAATTCACTACAGTTGTTATTTGTTGTTCAATTCACTACAGTTGTTATTTGTTGTTCAATTCACTACAGTTGTCATTTGTTGTTCAATTCACTACAGTTGTTATTTGTTGTTCAATTCACTACAGTTGTTATTTGTTGTTCAATTCACTACAGTTGTCATTTGTTGTTCAATTCACTGCAGTTGTTATTTGTTGTTCAATTCACTACAGTTGTCATTTGTTGTTCAATTCACTACAGTTGTCATTTGTTGTTCAATTCACTACAGTTGTCATTTGTTGTTCAATTCACTACAGTTGTTATTTGTTGTTCAATTCACTACAGTTGTTATTTGTTGTTCAATTCACTACAGTTGTTATTTGTTGTTCAATTCACTACAGTTGTCATTTGTTGTTCAATTCACTACAGTTGTTATTTGTTGTTCAATTCACTACAGTTGTTATTTGTTGTTCAATTCACTGTAGTTGTTATTTGTTGTTCAATTCACTACAGTTGTTATTTGTTGTTCAATTCACTGCAGTTGTTATTTGTTGTTCAATTCACTACAGTTGTCATTTGTTGTTCAATTCACTACAGTTGTTATTTGTTGTTCAATTCACTACAGTTGTTATTTGTTGTTCAATTCACTACAGTTGTCATTTGTTGTTCAATTCACTACAGTTGTTATTTGTTGTTCAATTCACTACAGTTGTTATTTGTTGTTCAATTCACTGCAGTTGTTATTTGTTGTTCAATTCACTACAGTTGTCATTTGTTGTTCAATTCACTACAGTTGTTATTTGTTGTTCAATTCACTGCAGTTGTCATTTGTTGTTCAATTCACTACAGTTGTTATTTGTTGTTCAATTCACTACAGTTGTTATTTGTTGTTCAATTCACTGTAGTTGTTATTTGTTGTTCAATTCACTACAGTTGTTATTTGTTGTTCAATTCACTGCAGTTGTTATTTGTTGTTCAATTCACTACAGTTGTTATTTGTTGTTCAATTCACTACAGTTGTCATTTGTTGTTCAATTCACTACAGTTGTTATTTGTTGTTCAATTCACTACAGTTGTTATTTGTTGTTCAATTCACTACAGTTGTTATTTGTTGTTCAATTCACTACAGTTGTTATTTGTTGTTCAATTCACTACAGTTGTCATTTGTTGTTCAATTCACTACAGTTGTTATTTGTTGTTCAATTCACTACAGTTGTTATTTGTTGTTCAATTCACTGCAGTTGTTATTTGTTGTTCAATTCACTACAGTTGTCATTTGTTGTTCAATTCACTACAGTTGTTATTTGTTGTTCAATTCACTGCAGTTGTCATTTGTTGTTCAATTCACTACAGTTGTTATTTGTTGTTCAATTCACTACAGTTGTTATTTGTTGTTCAATTCACTGTAGTTGTTATTTGTTGTTCAATTCACTACAGTTGTTATTTGTTGTTCAATTCACTGCAGTTGTTATTTGTTGTTCAATTCACTACAGTTGTTATTTGTTGTTCAATTCACTACAGTTGTCATTTGTTGTTCAATTCACTACAGTTGTTATTTGTTGTTCAATTCACTACAGTTGTTATTTGTTGTTCAATTCACTACAGTTGTTATTTGTTGTTCAATTCACTACAGTTGTTATTTGTTGTTCAATTCACTATAGTTGTCATTTGTTGTTCAATTCACTACAGTTGTTATTTGTTGTTCAATTCACTGCAGTTGTTATTTGTTGTTCAATTCACTACAGTTGTCATTTGTTGTTCAATTCACTACAGTTGTTATTTGTTGTTCAATTCACTACAGTTGTTATTTGTTGTTCAATTCACTATAGTTGTCATTTGTTGTTCAATTCACTACAGTTGTCATTTGTTGTTCAATTCACTACAGTTGTTATTTGTTGTTCAATTCACTACAGTTGTTATTTGTTGTTCAATTCACTACAGTTGTTATTTGTTGTTCAATTCACTACAGTTGTTATTTGTTGTTCAATTCACTACAGTTGTCATTTGTTGTTCAATTCACTACAGTTGTTATTTGTTGTTCAATTCACTACAGTTGTCATTTGTTGTTCAATTCACTACAGTTGTTATTGTTGTTCAATTCACTACAGTTGTCATTTGTTGTTCAATTCACTACAGTTGTTATTGTTGTTCAATTCACTACAGTTGTCATTTGTTGTTCAATTCACTACAGTTGTCATTTGTTGTTCAATTCACTACAGTTGTCATTTGTTGTTCAATTCACTGCAGTTGTCATTTGTTGTTCAATTCACTACAGTTGTTATTTGTTCAATTTTTGCCTCAGGTGTGTTTTTTTTTCATTTTAATACGATTACTAACTTCAAAATTTCAAAGTTTTTGGTCATTTTAGGCAGAAAATGAAGGATGATTTCGCAAAATTAATTCTGAACATTTCACCAGAACTTCCGCACAAATTAAAACTTTTCATTATGCTGAAATCTAACCGGAATGAATGATAATGTTTGCCATATTATAAATTAGAAAAAAAATAATCATCGAATAAATGTATATAAAATCTAATTAATCTACCTCTGATTAACAATGAACCCAATGATCTTTACATGCATTATTGCTATAGTATTCTTATATATATACCTATATAATTAAAATAATAACACGGAATTCGAATAATGATCCCATATGTAATTCAATTATGAACGTAATTAATAGTAATCCAGTTGTCGATAATTTGTTATTACAGTTTCTCGAATAGCTCTGATTTGTTATCGTTGATTAATTAGTACAATAAATCAAATAAATTGTTATTGGCAACTGCAGTTAACTTATTAGTGAGTAATGAAAGAAACATAACACAATAAATCTGACCGAAAACAATTACGTGATTGTAGAAATTTGTTATGTGATTGTACCAAGTTATTCGGTTTAGGAGAATGTATATTTCTGTTCTTTATTTTAGTGATTATAAAAATAAGTAATCAAATGTATTGAACGATTTGATGAATACATTTTTTTCGAAAGATTGATAACGTGATTTCATATCCAATTCAATGTAATTGGTGTCATTTTGACGTCAGAGTCAAGAGTAGAAGTAGGCATGGACACTGTATCACCTTCTGTGTACCATTGGTGTCATTTTGACGTCACGGTCAAGAGTAGAAGTAGGTATGGACACTGTATCACCTTCTGTGTACCATTGGTGTCATTTTGACGTCAGAGTCAAGAGTTGATGTAGGTATGGACACTGTATCACCTTCTGTGTACCATTGGTGTCATTTTGACGTCAGAGTCAAGAGTAGAAGTAGGTATGGACACTGTATCACCTTCTGTGTACCATTGGTGTCATTTTGACGTCAAAGTCAAGAGTAGAAGAAGGTATGGACACTGTATCACCTTCTGTGTACCATTGGTGTCATTTTGACGTCAGAGTCAAGAGTTGATGTAGGTATGGACACTGTATCACCTTCTGTGTACCATTGGTGTCATTTTGACGTCAGAGTCAAGAGTTGATGTAGGTATGGACACTGTATCACCTTCTGTGTACCATTGGTGTCATTTTGACGTCAGAGTCAAGAGTTGATGTAGGTATGGACACTGTATCACCTTCTGTGTACCATTGGTGTCATTTTGACGTCAAAGTCAAGAGTAGAAGAAGGTATGGACACTGTATCACCTTCTGTGTACCATTGGTGTCATTTTGACGTCAGAGTCAAGAGTTGATGTAGGTATGGACACTGTATCACCTTCTGTGTACCATTGGTGTCATTTTAACGTCAGAGTCAAGAGTAGAAGTAGGTATGGACACTGTATCACCTTGTATTGTCAAGTGAATATTATTATTCTGTATATATGATTTAAGAAAGAATATAGTATTATTCTGTATATATGATTTAAGAAAGATTTATTCCTGGGATATTCCCTTAAATATCCCAGGAATAAATCCTCATCGTCTTTGATACAAGGGTACACACTAGTACCATAATAAGAGAAGATTCTGTCTGTTCGGTGTCTTTTTCAATTACTAGGTAACAATAATAATTTTTAGCAGTGGTTACGGGTCAAACTAATATTAATAATTGAAAAAAATAAATAGTTTTGACTTTTAACAGTAGAAAATAGTTTCATTTAATCAAAATATAGGTGTTAATAATACGAACAGTTATGGTAATAAAAATATAAGTAGTTACCTTAATTTTACAATAATTTTTAAATCGTGTTTCATATGTTAAATTAATACGTAAACTATATCGAAAATGATTAAACTTTGTGGTTATGTGTTCCAATAAAATTTAAATATTTGCATAACTGAAAATCATTCCGAACTGATATGTTCTCATGATTATTCAAAAAATCAAAAACATCCAATAAAATCCATATTCCTATATAACTTTAACTTAATGGAATAAATTCAATTCCAATCTGAATTTTAACAATCTCAGAATTACAGACTTTAGTCCCACACTAACCACGTACCACCAAGTCCAGACAGACACTGAGACTGTAACACCATTCTTAGCCTCTCCTCTGAAACTACTTTGAATTTAGCACATTTTGCCGCCATGTCTGTGTACCTAGAACAGGTGAAGTGGCAGAACAAATACTACCGTGCCATAGAACCAAATTTCAAATTTACCGAATAATGTTCGAAATACTTCTTCAAGCTTTTCTATTATATTTTGATATTATTGCCAGTTTTGAAAGTGTAGGGGTTTATGATGTTCTTTTCCACACCATTTTTTTACATGGGGGTATTTAGTCAGGGGGTATTTGACGAAGGGGGGGGGGTTATTGCATGTTTTTTTTGTCCGTGAGGTATTTTACACAGGAGTTTTTGTCCATGTTTTTCACGGGAGGTAGTTAATCTCTAATCTATTTACAGTCAATACAAATAATATTCCACTAGGGATGAACTCTTACGGTGAAGAACATTCATACAATATCTATTTACAGTCAATACAAATAATATTCCACTAGGGATGAACTCTTACGGTGAAGAACATTCATACAATATCTATTTACAGTCAATACAAATAATATTCCACTTGGGATGAACTCTTACGGTGAAGAACATTAATACAATATCTATTTACAGTCAATACAAATAATATTCCACTAGGGATGAACTCTTACGGTGAAGAACATTCATACAATATCTATTCACAGTCAATACAAATAATATTCCACTAGGGATGAACTCTTACGGTGAAGAACATCCATAACAATATCTATTTACAGTCAATACAAATAATATTCCACTAGGGATGAACTCTTACGGTGAAGAACATTCATACAATATCTATTCACAGTCAATACAAATAATATTCCACTAGGGACGAACTCATACGGTGAAGAACATTCATACAATATCTATTTACATTCAATTCAAATAATATTCCACAAGAGATGAACTCTTACGGTGAAGAACATTCGTACAAATATCTATTTACAGTCAATACAAATAATATTCCACTAGGGATGAACTCTTACGGTGAAGAACATTCATACAATATCTATTTACAGTCAATACAAATAATATTCCAC